>ML326285.1:0-14070 GCA_005239505.1 Nicotiana paniculata | reverse complement strand
GAGGGAAATTGGTGGGGGCGACAGAGGCACATGCGCGCTTGTTACTTGGCGCGGCCAAGACCAGGGGGCCGTCCGTGGCGCTAGGCGTTGAGAGGCTTGCTGGGACGCCACGGGGCGCGTCCAATGGGTCATGGGGCATGGTTGGAAAGCCGCCCATGACATTACGCCTGTTTATTTATCATAATCTCTTTGAGGTGTGAAACCTCAAGGATTTTGAGCATAATTGGACAAAACAGTGATACTGCATGCGCGTCGTGTTGCTCAGTGAGGGACCTTAATTGTACCAGTGTCGTCTATCATTAACTCACTAGTTGTACAATTTTCTTAGGTACATTATGGCCAGCTTAGCAATAGGAGATGTGTCCTCTGATCTTTGTAAAATTTAAACAAATGACTACTGGAAATTCGTTGTGATCCGTAACTCTTTAAATAAACAAGAGGGGATAATGTATATCACTATTACAACATAACAGAATCAATAATGATGTCAACCTGCAGAAATGAAAGCTCAGTTTGGAGCTCCCTCCATTCTTATCCCAAAATTAACATCTTCTTGTTCTTAAGCTTTGCCACGTAATGATGAGGGCACTAAATTCCTCATTTTGTCCCATAGAATTTAGTCAAACTAAGCAGATACTCAGATACGGCCTGGCTTATTGGCCTTATGCTCACGAGAAGGTAACTTACAAAACACTGATTTATATGCTTATCCACAGAGGCATATAAATTGCATTTTCCACAAACAACTTTGTAAAAATGCTTGTCACTCTTTATTTAAGGATGTAGCCAATCAATCAATAAATAGGTAAAAATTATAGGAGACTAGGTTTAAATCATAACGGAAATAAAAAAAAAACTTTGTGATTTTTTCTCATACTAAATTTTGATGGCAAAATTATCTGAAGATAGTAAGTACTGAATGAAATAGTTATTACAGGCAAACTTTACCTTAAAGAGGCAAAGCTTGTCTCTGAGTAAATACGACAAATTTTACTGTTCGAAACCGAATAGTTCAAAAACTGGACACGTACGGTTAATATTTCAAACTAAAATGCTAATTGTAGGTGAAGTAAACAAAATTTTGGACATTATTTTGCAGGATGGAGTAACGTGGCTACTAAATTCACCAGAACAATCACTAGCAATGATTTTAGCAGACAGTGGTTTTGATGTTTGGATTGCCAACACCAGAGGAACTAGATTCAGTCGTCGTCATGTGTCTCTTGATCCTAATAATCCGGTATTGTATTTCTTTCAATTCCACGTTAATCAATGACAATGTTTTAATCCCTAAAATTAATTTTATGGTTTTGTGTTGTCATTTCCAATGAAAAGAGAGATATGTATTAGGCTTGTTAAAGTAATTTTTAATCTTTAAAATATCTTATTTATCAAGATTGTGGTATACAGGACTACTGGAATTGGACATGGGATGATCTCGTGGTCCATGATTTACCCACTGTCATTAACCTTGTTTTCAAACAAACTGGACAGAAGACTCAGTACGTAGGCCATTCATTGGTAAGTTTAGAACAGAAACTCAGAAACTAGTCCAAACTATGTAACAATCAAATCCATTAGTAAAATATTCGTTTTAAACGAATGCATGCAGTGTTTTAAAATGTATCATTAAAATTTGATGTGTTTTCTTAATATATATATATATATATATACCGTACCCAATTTCTAGTATATTTTGTTTGATGTAAGATTTATGTTAAGAGTGTTACAACTCAGTTCACTAGTAGATTAGGAATTATACCTTCAACTTCTTCTAGTATAATTTATAGCCATTAATATGATTTGTATTATGATATTATAGGGAACTTTGATGGCTTTGGTGTCATTCTCAGAAGGAAGACAAATAGAAAAGATAAAATCAGCAGCTTTGCTTAGTCCAATTGCTTATTTGAGCCATATGACCACTGCACTCGGCGTCGTTGCAGCCAGATCCTTTGTTGGCGAGGTAAAAGCAAAACTAATTAAATAATTTCCTAACTTCAGTGGAATAATTATGTGTGTCAATATCCACAGATCACTACATTATTTGGTCTTGCAGAATTTAATCCAAAAAGGTAAATCACTTATGACTAACCAGATAATACTCATAATATTTGCTTAATTTCCTCCATCTTCTCAATTGATGGCAATATTTTTTACTTTTTCAGTCAACCCGTGTCTAATTTTGTCAAGGTCTTGTGTGCTTACCCTGGAGTAGATTGTTATGATTTCATGACTGCACTTACTGGTAATAAATCTAATTTAATAGAAATATTCTTCAATAATTGAGGAACTCATTTACATTTTGTTAGAATTCTTCCATCGTTTATTATTTTCTACATGGATACAGGAAAGAACTGTTGTTTAAATGCCTCCACCGTCGATCTTTTCTTGAAGAACGAGCCTCAATCCACATCGACAAAGAACCTTGTGCACTTGGCTCAAAGTAAGTCTCTTCAATAATATATATGTGTGCTAACACCTTGATCCTCGTGTATATAATATATGACTTTCTTCTCCGGTGAAAAAGTCACTTTCTTATAACTATCTTCAATTTTTAATTTAAATTACTTGTTCTAACTAATACTTAGATATTATTATTAGTCTTTACTACTCAAATCTTTTAACAGAACACTATTCAATTTTCTAATACTACTATTAATTTCATTTATATTTTTTCAGAAAATACTTTTTTATTCACCAATCAAACACGAAAAAATACGTTTACCATGAGAAATATTTTTACCACCGTACAAATTTGTTTAATTTTATGTTTTTTTATACAAGAAATCTTTATTTTTACACATAAATTTGAAAATAACACAACTAAATTGACCAATTTCCACCGAGGAACACGACTTCCGTCATATTAAACACACTGTAGAGCTTAATCATTTTTTTAGTCATATGCATGTTGCTACTTAATTATCCTAAACTATGTAATTAAATGCAGCTGTTAGAGATGGTATTTTAAAGAAATATGACTATGGGAGCAGCAACTACAATTTGGCACATTATGGTGAAGCTAAACCTCCACAGTATAATTTGGCAAATATCCCTCGCGACCTTTCCCTGTTTATCAGTTATGGAGGTCAAGACGCACTATCTGATTCTAAAGATGTCGAGACGTTGCTCGATTATCTCAAACTGCACGATGTTGACAAGTTGCATGTTCAATACGTCAAGGAATATGCTCATGCTGATTTCATTATTGGAATCACTGCTAAAGATATTGTCTTTAATCAGATTGTGAACTTCTTCGAAAACCAACACTAACCTAATCATCCCTTTCATCAAACGGCGTGTTTGATCATCAGAACGAGAATCTCCTTCCATCTGCCCTTTTTGTGGGAAGAAGAAGAAGAAGAAAAAAAGATAGATATATGCGTAGAGATTTGAAAAGAAAGAAAAGAAAAGAAAGGGAATGATGGAGTTTTTGTATGTACGAAGTTAGTTTGCATGCTCAAGTGTTAAATGAAAAGATTTTTAAAGTTGTAAGACTCGATCTTTTACTCCGTCTGAATCTATTTTCTTTTTTGTTCGTGCCCAAAAAGAATGACATCTTCCTTATTTAAAAATAATTTACCTTTATGTAATGATTTATAGCCACACAATATATGCTTCATTTTACACCACAAGTTTATAAATTACGTGCCCAGTCAAATATGTTCACATAAATTGAAACGGAGAGAATATTTTTTAATGGATGTGTCTTCGCTAATGATTTTGACTTTACACTCAAGGAAAGCTAAGATTAAACAGGCAAAAGGTGGTATTATGATTTCAAAAAGAGTCATGTGTTGGCCTACAAATATACAAGTCTATCGACTATTAGTTAAAATTCTACTGAAAATAAGCTATCCTTTCGCGTGTGATGATGACACCAACTAATTACGAAATATTTCTTTGGTTTCTAGAGACCTTCTATTTCATCAATAATAGGAAATCAATAGCACCTAACTGACATTAAAAAAGTAGACAGCTTACTTAGATTAGAACCCAAGTCTCCGAAATATCAGTGTACCAAACCAGAATTATTTGCTTAGATCACACTCAACTGCCTAAGTTTGTTCATAGGCCCATTCTCCTATTTTTGGACAATCAGACACCAAATTTTGTGAACATGATCATGGAGTGCGCCAACCATAAGATCACTTGTCACAAAAGTTTGGAATTATAAACATTCTTGAGATTCAAGATTGGTTGGTACCAAATCAATAAAATGACAATCATGTCAGTACGTACAGCTTTTAAAAACTCTATTTATACCATTTAAACTTATCCTTATTTGATAAGCATTTATATACATTAGGTTCATCTTAATTAGAAATAAACTAATACTAATACCTATAATAATAAGCTTTGCAAGGGAGGACAAAATCAATTTGTTAGCAACATGGAGCCTCTACGAAAACCATTGTTGATTTTTGCTATTATTGTGGCAGTAATAATCCAGAATAAAGCAATGGCGGCACAACATGTTGTTGGGGGGAGCCAAGGATGGGATGAATCCACTGATTTCAACTCCTGGGCGTCTGGTGAGACATTCAAAGTTGGAGACACACTAGGTTCGTTCATTGCTTTTTTCTTGTTCATGTATACCAAAATTAGGGATAATAGCACTTTCAGTCTCTCAGTTATTGATAAAATTTTGATTTTGATCTTTGCGATATATATGATTAAAATGCCATCCTTTATGTAGAAAGTATGTTACATCTATACTACATATAGGACTATATTACCCTCAAATATGGAGTAACGTACATGGTTAAGAATTTACAAAATTTGTGAAGATTCACGAGCAGAGTGATCAGACATATATATTTCAATTAATTGAAGTTTAGATATATTTAGCCAGATATCATAACGTCCAATCATGGATGTGTTGAAGTTCCAATATTTCAATATATTTTGCAGTATTTAGGTACAATCCAGGCCTTCACAGCGTTGTCGAAGTTGAGGGTGAAAGTGCATACAAGAGTTGTGATACAAGCAGTTCAGTGAACTCAATGAGTGCGGGTAACGATGTTGTTAAACTAAACAAACCAGGGACGCGATATTTTGCTTGTGGAACAGCAGGTCACTGTGACCAAGGAATGAAGCTTAAGATCACAACTGTTACTGGAAATGCACCTTCTAATCAGGCTGCTACTTCTTCCACCCCTACCTCCTCTTCTGCAGCGCCTAATTCCCATCATTTTTCTACTGCGTTCTTCACTTTCATAGCAGCAATATTGACTATACAAATGGCTCTAGTCTTCCAGTTATAAGTCAAACTTTGCTTTATTTGGTTCTATGTTTTGCACTTGATGAGGGGGAGTAGCTGGTATTTATAGGGAGTGGAGCACTATATTAATTCTGTCTATAAGTTTTCATGTGATGTATGGTGATTCTGTTACTTCAAATTTTGTAAGGAGATCAAATAATGACAGCCATTTGTTTCTTTTTGTTGTTTCACATTATTTTTGCCGTATCTATTGATGCTTTTCTTACTGAAATCATTCTCCTGTGACGGTTGCCCTGAATTGTTGTAAATGTATTGTTTGTATGAACTAACAACTTACTTCTATCAAGTTCAAACTAGATGAATGAGACTATGCTGTAGTATCACAACCTAAAGTTTGAATTTTGAATTTGTGTCAACATATAAATTAATGACAATGAATAGTTTTTATAAATCATTTCTGCCGACTTATTTACATAATTTATGCTGCAAAAAAAAATTTCTTTGATATGTCTCTTACCTGCTTTGTGTTCTTGTCTAGAGGAAAGTGGAATTGATGGTGAAGTGGGCTGTAGGATTCCTGTCATGTACTTCTGCTCTCTCTCTTCCAAAGTATTGGAAGAAAAGTAGGAAAGACTGAAAGATCTACAAAAGTAGGAAAGTTCAGTGCCCCTTTTTGCAGCGCTTAGACTTTGCTAGATGGGGGAAGACATTCAAAATGTTACAGGCCCTTAAGTCTTGTCTGGTCAAGATTCCAACCACCGGAAATACCTACAGAAGCACGACGCAAATTATTTATACTACTTTTGTTGCTAAATAAACTTAACAAAGCTCTATTACTACCAACTTGTTTGGGACTGAGGCGTTGTTGTTGTAGTAGTTGTGGTTGGTGGTGTGGGAAAGTTCTTATATACTCACCCCTGCTGCTTGGTATTTGGGTACAATGATCATGTGTCGAAGCGCCACTTGCCTGAAAGCCACCATTACCTTTGCTACTGACATACTTTCCACCGCGGTATAAGGAGTTGTGTTGATCAAGGGATGCAAATCAACATACATCTCCATTTCATCCGTTGTAACTGCAACATCTGCAATTTTGCCCCACTTTTCTGCTAAGTCAATCCAAGTGAATTTCTCCTCTACTTCCTAATCTTCTCTTCCTACTCTCATTCAAGAACCACTTCTTTTTTAGCACCAAATGAAGGAGAGTTCTTAAGACAAGTTCATGCAATTCGGGTATTGCTCCATCTACAACAGGAAATCCATTGTGTGTGGTGTTCTTTAAAACCTCTATGATTCGTCCAACTTTCTCAATTCCCTGAAGTGTAATTACTGGTGGCTTTACATCAGCAAGCTCACCAACTGTCGGTCAATGGCATGACATGGGCGTATTTTGAACGGATGGACGAAGGAGTTTAATAAACATCCCAAAAGAGAAACCCAATCTGCAAACCTATTGGGTAAATAAAGGCGAGTAAACTAGATTCGTCTTAAACATATCAGTTTACTTATACATGTTAGATGAATGCATATAAATACTCAGATATTATAGCCATTTTATATAAGTTAAATCGAAAGAAGCAATAGAATTATATTTTCCTCGATCTACACGTGTTCACAAGAAAATGATTGATTGAGATTGTTTCTCGGATGAATTTTGAATAAAACCATCCTCTCAGTCTCCCCCATCGCTCGTTTGGTCCCCGCGAATAATGTTCCAAGTTTCATAGGAAATTACCACTATGCTACCGAAGTTTGTACTATTAATACATACAAAAAAAGTGTCATTTATTGATGTAAAATGATGTTTTAGTCGGGTAATCTTCAAGGATCCTGGGGGCATGTAACATGTTAAACATTACTATTCCTGCTTCTATTCAGTTTTAAATTAGATAAGATGCTGATTCCTGGGGCATCAAAATGTCAAACACTAGAAAACCTATTTATATGTGTAGTTTTAAGATACACATCTTTCCAAAACCAATACTTGCGTTACAACAGCAAAGGTAGTTTTTAACAGACGTGATCAAGCAATCATTTCTTTAATGTCTGATACTTATTCGACCGTCCAAATTCTTATCCTAATAAAATACCTAATAACCAAAAAACCAGATAATACACACGGCCTCCTCCAACCCCAAGAAAAGCAAATTTAATTAAAAAAAAAAAAAAAAAACGAGAGAGAGCAAACATCCACCACAAAATCTAAAATCACCAACAAAGTCTAAGAAGTTCGTTCTATAAGCTGAGTGCTAATCGGACAATAATTTCATTAAAGATTTTTCAGCTTCATAAGCTTGTGAATATCAGAAATTATTTTCTGCTATACCTAGTTCATATATTCGGTATATACCATCATCAGGTTATCCAATTTATTCTCCAATTCCATTTCAGGATTGTACCTGCAGTGCTTTTGGCCCATCAGAATTTATACATTCTAAATGTTTACCTTCTTGCTTTAACTGCAGTCTTAAAGAATAAAACTTGACCAATCGCTACATTTTTTTATAAACCAGAAATGGTTGTTTTCAACTTAAAAGCTCGGTAGCCAACGGATCACCTCTGTACTCTTCTCCACTTAAATGCCAGACTTGTGTAATGGACTTTAACTTGTAATGTACGTAAATTGCATATAGTATATCGCCCGACATATTACCTTTTCCAGTGAACAAAAGCCTAGGGGCAAATGACCAATATCTACCATGCCACTGTCCTTGCACTTTGAAGTGAACATCTAAAAACTTTATCATCAAATAAACCTGCTGCTTTTTACACAAGAACATATTAAAAACATCTGTGATACTTAAATTAGCAATGCCTCATACTAATATGTGATATCTCCCTCGGATATTCGACTAGCAGCTGAGAGATCAAAACCTTGCAACAGCAAGGCAGTCGCTCGATCCAACACTATGAAGCAAGGTTTAACAGTTATGTTTCCATTAGTAAGTTGCAACAAAAGAAACTGGTAGAATACAGTAAGGAAACAATCCCCATGGCATATAACATGAGTAGAAAGCCTCTACAGGATTGAAAATGAGCCACAAGCTACCAAGATCCAAAAAGAAAAAAGAGCTGAAAATTGCAGTTAATTGGGGATACCTCCATCAGGAAGTTCCCAATTATCTCCATCATCGTCATTCCTCTTGTTCTTGGATGTCTCTTGCTTATCCTGTCCAAAATTTCTTGATGGTGGTGGCCCACGTCTGTTCCAGTAAAGGACGTGATGTGAGGTTTATAAATATGCACATAAAATTAGTACATTCAATAACATCTGTTTCTAATCGTTAGGTAAGTAGGTTCATAAGATTTGAACTAGCAGATAATGCATTCGAAAGAGCAACTTCCACAAAGCTCAAAGATTAGTAACCTTTTCGATCTCATACCATCGCAAATCAAGCAAACGACACGGAGCATAAAAGGTTGTCTTTACAGTGGCAAAGATTTCAACTTTGAATCTTTCAAAATCACTTGCGGGGCATATTTAACTACCTCCTTCAAGCTAATGACATGATAGTTAGATCGAGTGCAATGCAGCTTAACTAGAATTTGACCTATCTACAGTCAATCAATCAATCAATCATCATTGTCAAATTAACTGAAGCTGTATAAATCCTCTGTATCCATTTTGCTCTATCTCCGTATCAGAAGATTCATCATAGTTAGATTATTGCAATGGCCATCAACCTACGTAATCATCATCCTTTATCCAGACATGGACTGACTATACTTTACCAATCACGCTTAGGCAGAGTTAAAATTGCATCTATCCATGCATTCAAACAATACACAGGAGCCCAAACAAGTTCAATTTCCTCTGCTTGTATAGGTTATATCTACACAATTATGTCACTTATTAGGTAATCATAGCTAAAACTCTTCATAAGCATTAATCTACACTACTCTACTAACGAGATTCTAAGGGAAAAAAAAAACAGAAAAGCCAAAAACACAGAGTAAAAAGAAAAAGGAGAAGAGATAATAATAATAATCACCTTCGACGATTACGGTTAGCAGCCTCACGGGTCTTGCGCTTATCTTTGTCTTGTGTGTTCTCAAAAAACCTCCTTCGCTTACATTCCTGGATAACTCCAGCTCTCATCACCTCCCTTCGAAACCGTCCAATAAGCTTCTCTTCGTGCTCATTATCATCCACATTTACCTGAACATTGTAAGCCGATCTGAAGAAAAGGGTGCTCGCGTAGGCAAGAGAGGGACAAACTACGGACGTAATATCAGAATTTGAAGATGATGATGATAATGGTAAAGGGTTCGTGTGGTTATTATGGCCATTGGTTGAGATAAGAGGGAATAAAGTACCCTCCTGTTTGGGGATTGAAGAAGAAGAGAGGGAATCGGTGGAGAGTTGGAGGAGAGGAGTTTTGGGGGTGGGTGGTTTTGAGGGAGTGAAGAAGGAGAAGAGATTGGCTATGGATGAGACTGCCATTTGAGAGTATACGAATGGATAGAAACGACCCAAATAACTGAAAAAAACAAAAAAAAATTAACTACGTAAATAATTCTGCTTCCAACTTTTAATGATCGAACTTTATACACCTTTTAAGATATAAGGTTTAGCTTACTAGCAGTAAAAAATTATTGCTAATTCATAACCTTACACACCTCAAGCAATAATTTACTTTTTAATCTTTCCTATGGTGAAAAAGCTTAGAGAGTAAGAGATTCTTTTGTCAAAAGGAGTTCTTTAAGTACTCCTATAAGCAAATACAAGACATACAACTTTTTAGGAAACATAAAAGATCAACAGCAACAACAACAAACCTAGTTTGATTCCATAATTGGGTTTGAGAAGGTTAATGTGTATGCAGACCTTACCTCTACCTCTATGAGGTAGAGAGATCGTTTCCGATAGACCCTCGGCTTTAACGAACAGAAAAGAGAATGGAAAACGGGAATATCACACAACTGACACTAGTTGTGTGAATTTTGTTGCGAGATAAAACAAAGCCTCACACAACTAGTGTCATTTGTACGAGCACACAATAAAAATTTTCACGGAACACAAAATCAAGAATATCATAAGGATTACATATATTTAGAAGATGTCATTGAAACACATAAGATCTTACAATATGTCAGTTGAATAAGAATATAATGGTCACCTGAAACTCTTTACACGCAAATACAGAGATTCAAGAGACTCTAAAAAGAACAAGAAAAAAACCAAAAGAGACTGTAAAACGAACACGAAAATAGAAAAATGTCCTAGAAAGTCCTTGAGTATTTTCTGATCTCATACATTATTGATGAAATTGAAACAAGATCTTTGTTCAAGTTAGACCCACCATTTATCCTCTTTATACAATCTGAAAGCCTCGTATAATAAAGAAGAAGTTGAGTTAATGCAGCTCTTAGAATGTCCATTCCACACAGGAAATTGCTGAAAGAAGTAATGACATCATTGTGCATAAGTTCAATTGCAGCTTTCCATCTGCTTGCAAAGTCCTTTACAATCGGCTCGACTTCAGCAATAGTTATAGGCCTTTCAGTGCCAATACTTGGATCCTCAGCTGCAATAAGATAATATTCAGGTCATCTGAGAACGTGGAGATAAATTGATATGCATAATGTTAACACTTACACCCTCTCGTCTTTACAAACTTGATAAGATCGCTAAAATGCTCCAAAAGCAATTCTTCCTGCAATAAAATCAAACATAAGAACAAACCCTTCAACTGAAGTTTATGATTGTAAAATGCTCGAATATCGATTGTAGAATCAGGTAAAACAGGCTTGACATGAAAATTGTGCAACAAATCCCCTACATATGTTGCTCTTCACGTTAATTAGAAATCCTACTTATGCCATCCGTAATAAGAAAACTCATCTAGGAAAAGGTATCCACTATTCTTGATTGCAACAACAACATACCCAGTATAATCCCACTGGTGGAGTTTGGGGAGGGTAGTGTGTACGCAGACCTTACCTCTGCGTGGAGAGGCAGAGAGGTTGTTTCCGATAAACCCTCTGCTCAAGAACAGGGTGGAAAGGAAGAATAGGGGGAAGAAGAAGAGGATAGAGGGGGGATAAAGACGATAAGCAAAGAGGAGAAAAAGTAGCATCAAATAATAAACATCATGAAGCAACAATATCCAGTAAAAGGGGAGTAAAGTAGCATCAAATAGTAACAATTAGGGAGCAACAATCCCAGTAGCAATTTTCAAAAACAAAGGAAAAGGTTGCTAAGTACCGGATACAATAATAAACTAAAAGGAAGTAAATTTCAACCCACAGCAAGAATATTACTAGTACTACTGGTAAACCTGTGATAAACTCACAACTACCTATCAACCCACCACCTTAATCCTCGGCATGTCCTGCCTAATCACCTCTCCCCAATACTTTTTTGGCCTACCCCCGCCGTGGTCAACCTCTCACACCTCGTGACTGGGGCATCTATGTCTCTCCTCTTCACATGCCCAAACCACCGCAGCCTCGATTCCAGCAACTTGGCTTCCATGGATGTCACTCCCACCTTGTCTCTTTCCTGGTATGTCCACACATCCATCTCAACGTCCTCATTTCTGTTACGCTCATTTTTTGGACATGGGATTTCTTCACGGGCCAACACTAAGCTCCATATAACATAACGGGTCTAACCACCACCCTGTAGAATTCGCCCTTAAGTCTAGGCGGCACATTCTTATCATATAAAACTCCCGAAGCTAGCCTCCATCTCATCCAACCCACTCGAATGCAGTGAGTAACATCCTCGTCAATATCCACGTTGCCTTGGATTATTGACCCAAGATACTTGAAACTATCTCTTGTGGGAATGACTTGAGTATCAATCTTTACTTTAACTTCTTCTTCATGCCTCTCATCACTGAACTTGCACTCCAAGTATTCAGTTTTCGACTTACTCAACTTGAAACCTTTGGTTCCAGCGTTTGTCTCCAAACTTCCAACCTAGCGTTAACACCCCCTCGCGTCTCGTCAATCAGTATTATGTCATCAGCAAATAACATACACCATGGCACCCTCCCTTGTCTGTTTCGTGTCAGCACATCCAACGCTAGGGCAAACAAAACGGGCTAAGGACGGATCCCTGATGCAACCCCATCTCCACTGGGAAATGTTCGAGTCTCCCCCCACAGTCCTAGTCCTCACCCGAGTCTTAGCGCCTTCGTACATGTCCTTAATCACCCTAATGTACGCTACCGGGACTCCGCTAACCTCCAAACACCTCCATAGCACCTCACTCGGGACTCTGTCATAAGCCTTCTCAAGGTTAATAAACACCACGTGCAAGTCCTTTTTCCTCTCCCTATACAGCTCCACCAGTCGTCTCACAAGGTGAATGGCTTCTGTAGTTGACCATCCCGGCATAAATCCAAACTGGTTCTCAGAGATAGATATGCCTGTCCTCACTCTCTTCTCCACCACCCTCTCCCGGACCTTCATAGTGTGACTCAGCAGCTTGATACCCCTATAGTTGTTGCAGTTTTGGATATCACCTCTGTTTTTTTACAACAAAATCATCAAACTCCACCTCCAATCTTAGGGCATTTTATTCGTCTTTTAAATGACGTTAAACAAGCTAGTAATCCACTCGAAGCCTACCCTACCCGCTTCTTTCCAAAATTCCACCGGGATCTTGACAAGATCAATCGCCTTAGCCCTGCTCATCTTCCGTATTGCCACATCAACCTCCTCACACCTAATACGCCTACAAAACCCAAAATCTCTCCGACTCTCTGAGTTCTCAAACTCACCAAGCACGATGTTCCTATCCCCTTCCTCGTTCAAGAGTCTATGGAAGTACTCCTGCCATCTACGCCTGATACATGCCTCTTCCACCAATACCTTACTGTCTTCGTCTTTGATGCACCTCACTCGATCTAGATACCAAGCGTTCCTCTCCCTAATCTTGGCTAACTTGTACAGCCTCCTAACTTGTACAGATCTTGGCTAACTATTCGTGATTGCAATCAAGACCAAATATTTTCTCGGTAAATCAAGTATCCAACAACAAATATAGATGAACTTTGTTACTGGTTGAATCTATTTCAAAGCTGATGTTTTCTGGAAGGACATAATGGAATTTATTTTCAACAGATCACTAAGTCTACTTTGGAACCTAACTGATAGTCAAAGCAATAATAGTAGTGGGGTTCATTTTTGTCAGAGAAATATACTGCACCTCAGTCCCAAACAAAGTTGGGGTCGGCGATATGAATCCTCACGTCTTTCTTTAAGCTCAATTGATATCATCATCAGAGATATATAACTACAATTAAATCAAAGATTCTTGGATTGCAAGAATTGAAGTGTGTACTCACCACGAATATGGATGTGTTATTCTTTAGAAGCTCTTCAAAGTGCTGCTGGATCTTCCCACCATCTGGACCAGCTTCCTGAAAGCAAATCAAAGTTGGTGTTTTAAGTCTTTAGCGGTAAATAATAGTATAAATTAGACTTCCAAACAGTGTTAAAAAAAGCGCCCACTTCATCGCTTTAAACGAGAAGCGAAGCGGAGCGGGTCGATGGGCGCTTCTACTGGTTGAAGCGACTCTGGTAAGAAGCGAGAAGCGAGCGAAGCGGGAGAAGCGAGAGAAGCGTACGCTATTTTATTAAAATATCCAACAGNTACTTCTTCGAAATCACCTGCGAAAAACTAGGGTTCACCTTCAGAAGTCAGAACATAGACTTTCTTCAAGGCTCAATCAAGCAGCAACTTTTGATTTTTCTTCTTCAAGGCTCAAGCGACTTTCAACATCCCCGTTACCAGGTATGTTTCTGCATTTTTTAAGTTCATTCTCCTTCTTCTTCTTCTTCTTTTTCTTTTTAAATGTCCAAAAGGCGTCGAAATGCTGGCGAATTTT
>MDKI01138501.1:0-39472 GCA_005239505.1 Nicotiana paniculata | reverse complement strand
TCATTGTATCATTGTATAAACAAGATATAATATATTATTTTCTCCCGTGCTTTCTCACAGTGATAATATTTATTAATTGCGTACCTCGTACCCTTCTTCACCTTGCTTCTTTTACTTGCTGAAACTTGTGTCTAACTTTCGATTCCTTTTTACTGTAATAGTGGATAAGTATCCTTTCCTAAAAGCTCCTTACCAATAACCTTACAACTTTTAGTACACGCATATTTTGTTGAAGACATCACATTTACTCATCATAAGAAAGATGCAAAATCGAGTTCTTCTAACTCAACACTTCCATAGCTATATCTCTTATCAATCGTCTTTGTGAATACAAGCATCGTCTTACTACGAATAAAATAGAAGTTCGGAATTTGAATTCTTATAAGTGAGCTTTACCACATGATCTAGAGTAATAAGAAAGATTGATAGTCCTAAATGCCCTATAACCTCCTTTTTATAAGTGTGGTGCACGACACACTCATAAATAAGACTCTACTAGACACGGCTCGTAGAATCCCTAGGACAGAACTGCTCTGATACCACTTTTGACACGACCCAAACCTATGGACCGCAACAGGCACCCAGTACGTTAATCAACCGAGTACCAACATAACATATCTTTTCATGTCATATTTATCATAGAAAACTGAGCCGGAAGGCTGCCGTGAGATAGGTATAATACAACATGTGATACCAATTTATACCTACGGGCCTATAAGACCAAAATAACCACTCGTATACTGAACATAGGCCGACAAGGCCATACAATCTTTTACGTACATGAAATCTGTCTACAAGCCTCTAAGAATACATAATTTTCATAAAGGTTGGGACAGAGTCCCTCCATACCCAACAATATACGTATAGATCATACTAACAAAACAAGCAACTCCGAAGCAAATGGAGCGCACCAACATCTTCCGCTAAGTTGATAGCCTACATGGAGGGCTCTCGACCTGTCTATCGGGACCTGGGGGCATGAAACGCAGCATCCCCAGGCAAAAGGAACGTCAGTAGGAAATAATGTACCTAGTATGTAAGGCAATATACTGAAAGCTGAATATGAACTGATAGTATAATAACTGCAAGTAGATGGAAGTCAAAGATAATATGAAGATATGCTTACCTGCTAATACTAACTTGACTCTCTCAATATAGTAAGTAAAATAGTTGTCCGGTCCTATAAGGATCGGTATATATATACATAACTGCTCTGCCGTATTAGGCTCGCTCATAGGCGCTCAACCATACTAAGCTTTATATCTCGACCAACTGGGCTCGCTCATAGGTGCTCGGCCACAGTAGGATTGGTATATAACTTACCATCTGATCAGAAGTTTCCCAATAGGGGCCTGCCCTTCGATTATAGCTTGATGGTAATGAAAATACTATAATACTGTATATATAGACTCTCTGCTCTCTTGACTGAAAAAAGGAAATACTCAATTGAATATGAAGTCCCGATAAGGAGAATATTTTAACTTACAAGACTAGGAAAATATACTTAAATTCCGGAATATGAATTTCTCTTTATGCCTCGTTATCAAACTCGTGTAATTACGAGATCATGCCAAAATGAAGGAAGGGCTTAGCCATAACATACCTGAGCTGATTTTCTTGACAATCCCTCTAACATACGTCTTTTGTGAAAAAACACATAACGGCAGATTGACGTAGGGAAAAATCCGTATATATTCTTGAGAAAGATTGTATCGTTCTCCATTAAAATTTCATCACACATTGTTGTAGCGTTATGAAGTTTCCCAGGAACTCATTTTTTAAAACTCCTCCAGCACTTAGCAAATCTTAGCATCATCAATGGAGGAACAATGTAGGAAAATAAAATTAATACAACACTTGGTGGATATCCAGTGACTAGCTGGGTCACTCCATTTTGTTGATGGCACATCCATTGAGAGTAGATTGTTTACATCCTTAAAGATTTTGTTTAATATCTCAATAACAAACCAAAGACAATGTTACCAAAGAAAACATTCCAAATGAAGAAGTATATAACTTTTATGCATGCACTCCTCTTCCTGCCACTATGAGAGATAGAGCCCTCCATTTAGAAAATAGCATCATGCTTTTAACAATACAATAAGACCTCTTAAAGTTAAAAGTTGTGGGACCCACTTTGTAGCTTAGTTGGCCAAATATGTCTCCAAATTTTCCACCTAGAAATGTGACTTAATAGTCACTTCTTTGAGCTGCCACGTTAAGGGGTGATGCCCCCTTATTGTATCCAAATGTTCTTAATTAATTGGTTAATCTCCAACTAAAAATCAATAATTATACACATAATTAATAATTATCTCAACTTACTTAAAATACTACTCACTTTTAACATACCTTATACACCTTACTATCATGGTCATGTAGTACCTTGTATGACACTAGTCCATAAATACCGGGTATTATGGCTCGGACCGTATTTTATCCCAAATCGAGAATCTTCAATGAAACTCATTTTCTTTGAATCGTTTACCCTTTAACCTTCACGAATTTACTTATCACTTGTTTGAATTAGCATAATACTTATAATCTCAAGATAATCTCATTTCCGAGCTTACGTTGATTAACTACGTACGAAAATGCGGGATGTAATATCTCATTTCCGAGCTTATATCAATTTACTTATGGCGTACTTCCACGTATGAAAACATGGGGTGTAACATACTAATTCTCATAGCACACACTACTTTACGCTTGTTCTCGTATATGTTTTTTATTTCAGGATCAGCATGTCGAACTCTCAAACAGTACCCACACATTCCGACAATGGCCTTGGTTTTCATGGGGAAAATGACAATATAGCCACCCCAGGATCAAAGTTCCTCAGGATGGCCTCGAGGGAGTACCGGTTGTAGACCTCATCGACGCCAGCTCTCATGTTGCCCTAAATGCGAATCTGGGTATCAACCCCGAAAATAGCGTCCACAGAGACGCTCGACCAACCGGCCAAGATTCCCAGGGCGGCAAAGAAGGTGGAGTCAACATTAGATTAGTGTTTGAAATGTTGCAGGCTCAACAAGCTGCCATAACGCAACTCTAAAATCAGAATCGTGCACTGAGTAGAGCTGAACCCGAGCCCTCACTAGAAGTTGTTCACAAGGCTGAACCAGTACCGGAGAGGTCAAACATGAACGAATTGGGTACTGACCCCGCCATTATGAAAATGCTCGAAGAGCTCACAAAGCGAATCGAATTAGGGGAGAATAAGTTAGAGGCAAATGACAAAAATGTAGAAACGTATAACTCCCGAGTTGATCAGATTCAGGGGCACCACTGATTCTAAATGGTTTGGATTCGAAGAAGTTCGTGCAAAACCCTTTTCCCCCAAGTGCGGCTCCTAAACCTATCCAAAATAAATTCCGCATGCAAGAAATTCCTAAGTATAATGGAACCACCGACCCCAATGATCATGTCACTTCTTACACATGCTCCATAAAAGGGGAATGATTTGGAGGACGATGAGATTGAGTTCGTTCTACTGAAGAAGTTCGGAGAAACTTTATCGAAGGGGGAATGATATGGTACCGCTATTTGCCACCCAATTCCATTGATTCCTTCACCATGCTCGTAGATTCCTTCATCAAAGAACACGCCAGAGCCATAAAGGTCAAGACTAGGAAGTTAGACCTCTTCAAAGTGAAGTTGAAAGAAAACAAAATGCTCAGAGAGTTCGTATCTGGGTTCCAGATGGAAAATGGACCTACCCCCGATCGCAGATGACTGGGTCGTCCAGGATTTTACTCAAGGGTTGAACGTACGAAAATTGGCGGCCTCACGACAGTTAAAGCAGAATTTAATTAAATATCCAGCAGTGACCTGGGCCGATGTGCATAATCGGCACCAGTCAAAAATCAGATTCGAGGATGATTAGTTGGGAACTCCTTCAGGTTCCGTTTATCCAAACAGGCTCGTCCGCAAAATTCAAAAAGACATCGATAGAGAACCACGATTGAACAGAGATCGGTATCAACCATATGGTGGAGATCGAAGAAACAACGGTCTTGGACGCAACCCCGTTCGAAGTGATCGAAGAAATGATCAAGGACAGATCTCCTGAGGGCTCATGAGTAAGAACGATTTAGATAGAAATGTCGAGCCCACAGAAGCACCACGACTTTCAGAATACAACTTCAACGTTGATGCATCAACTATTGTATCGGCTATTGGACGGATAAAATATACCAGGTGTTCTCGACCCCTACAGACTGATCCGGCCCAGAGAAATCCTAATCAAATGTGCAAATACCATGGTACGTATATCCATAGAAAAGAGGATTGAAGATAGCTAAGAGGGGAAGTAGCCCGTCTATTTAACGAGGGAAATCTTCGAGAATTCTTGAGCGACCGAGCTAAGAACCAATTCAGAGACAGGGATGCAAACAGGAAGAACGAACAGGAAGAACCATAACATGTGATTCACATGATTGTCGGTGGGGTCGACATTCCATAAGGACCCATATTTAAACGCACCAAGGTGTCGATCATGAGGGAAAAGCGAACTCGAGACTATGTACCGGAAGGGACCTTGTCTTTCAATGACGAGGATGCAGAGGGGATCTCACAACCCCACAATGACGCACTGGTAATATCTGTTCTTATGAATAAAATTCAAGTTACGTGTTTTGATTGATCCAGGTAGCTCGGCCAACATCATTCGATCAAGGGTCGTAGAGCAGCTCGGCTTACAGGATCAAATAGTTCCCGCGACCCAGGTTCTTAATGGTTTCAACATGGTAAGTGAAACCACCAAAGGAAAAATTCTCTTGCCAATGAACGTGGCTGGGACTATCCAAGAAACAAAGTTCCACGTAATCGAGGGTGACATGAGGTACAACGCCCTGCTCAGAAGACATCAGATCCATAATATGAGGGCAGTAACCTCGACCCTCCACCAAATTCTGAAGTTCCCGACACCGGAGGGAGTCAAAACAGTGTACAAAAAGCAACCTGCCGCCAAGAAGATGTCTGCAGTCAATGAAGTGATACTGGTCTGGGCACTCTCATCAACAAAGGAATCGGATTCGAAGGGGAAATAAGAGGCCAAATAGAAATCACAAGTACCAGCCTCGACCTAATCGGAGGAGTAGGGGACAGACGAAGACGATGAGAATTGGATTCCCCGATCTTTTATAATTCCCGATGACTCCGACGCCACAAAATCAAAAGTCGAAGACGTGGAACAAGTCATACTGATTGAGTACCTGCCCGAACGAAAGGTATAACTTGGCACGGTGTTAACTCCCGAGCTTAGGAACAATGAGGCCGAGTATGAGGCCATGATTGCAGGTCTCGAGTTTGCTAAAAACTTGGGAACAGAAATCATCGAGGCCAAATGTGACTCCTTCCTCGTGGTAAATCAAGTTAATAGAACTTTCGAAGTCCGAGAAGATCGAATGCAGATATACTTGGATAAGCTACAGACAACTTTATATCGGTTTAAAGAGTGGACCTTGCAGATACCTCGAGAACAGAACAGCGAGGCCGACACCCTTTTAAACTTGAGGTCATTAGTCGAAAATGATGAACTTAACTCGGAGACTGTCATACAACTCTCAAGATCAGTGATCGAAGAAGGCCACGCCAAAATAAACTCTACAAGTCTAACCTGGGATTGGAGAAACAAGTGCATAAAATACCTAAAGAACGGGAAGCTCCCATCGGATCAAAGGGAGCTGAGAGCTCTACGCACAATGGCAGTACGGTTCACTTTGTCCGAGGATGGAACGCTGTTTAGGAGGATGTTCAATGGACCGTTGGAAATATTTTTAGGACCGGGAGATACCGACTACGTCCTACGAGAGATTCACGAAGGCACTTGTGGAAACGATTCCGGTGCCGAATCATTAGTTCACAAAGTCATCAGAGCAGGATTCTACTAGGTCTATATGGAAAAGGATACAAAAGAGTTCATTTGGAAGTGCGAAAAATGTCAAAGGTATGCGCCAATGATTCACAAGCCCGGGGAACAGCTCCACTCGGTTTTATCCCCCTGTCCATTCATGAAATGGGGAATGGACATCGCCGATCTGTCACGCCCCAAAAACTGAGGAGCGCAATCGGCGCTCAACTGAGAAAACCCGACTGAGCAAGCCTGTTAAGTCTCATTCTACCCAAACTAATTCATGTATAAAGAGGAGATGAACTCAATTAATCAATTTTTTGTAAATATTTCGTTAATAACTTCCATTTTGTTTCCCTTAGCAGTTTCAACCATAATACCAAAATATTTCAATTTTTACAGATCTTATCAAAAAGATATTTGACAAATACCGATATTTGTAATTTTACTTTCCAATATCAAACATCACCCACAACCTGTCTACGGAGCCTCTAAATACAACTAAAGAGTAATGTAGAAATGCCGGCAACAAGGCTCTGGCTATACATTAAAATACAAAGTACACGAAAAACAAATGATACAGGACCCCGAAATGAAGTGGGGCTCACCGAGTCGACTGAAAAGAGGATGCGCCACTAGCTACGACTAACACTGACTGCTATGGAACCACCTACATACATTTAAAGATGTAGCGCCCCCGGCAAAAGGGACGTTAGTACTGCCTAATAGTACTAGTATATATGGCTAAAATTCCTGTTTCAAAATAGAATGTCCATATAGGCAAAGGCAACACATAGAGAACATCAAGTCGCAATCAACAATATCCAAAAAACCAATTGAAACATAACGGTTTCCAAAGTACGAAAACAGTATACACACACACACACACACACACACACACACACACACACACACACACACACATATATATATATATAAATATATATATATTGGTTGGGAGATCATTAGCACCGATTACCACCGTCTTTGTTAGTTCGGAGTCCGATCACGACTGATCGGCTAGGCCATCTCCCCACGGACAATGTGGTTTGACATATGATGCGAAAGAAAGTTGTTACAAGAGTAGTACCACCATGTGCGCAACATGGAGTCTGATCTCCACCCGATCAACTAGGCTGCCTTCCCACATATGCCATGTGGGTTGGCTTTTTCTTTTCCAATTCACAGGTACCAGTTTCATCCCAATTTAGGGGAAAAATCACAATTTCATCCCAAATCACAATCCACCCCTACTCCGGCACGTGTAGTTTCAGGTGTGGGCCTTATTACACACCCTTCCTCGATTTTGCTAATGATGCTCCCAAAAACATTTTTATACTCAGTTTGCACACAAAGGTAACACATATATATAGAAATGCATTCATCTTAGAACCTTTCACGTTGTAAAACTCTTTTATTAGCATTTTCGACCTCTCATCATAACAATGCTCCATTGGCTCTTTGGACCTTTCACAAGTTTCATTATTCATGGAACGATGGCCGCATTTTCTTTATTTCCCAGACTTTCACTCCATTTAATTTCAAAGATCACCACCAAATACCAGCACATAGGACACTCTAGAAATCATATACCTCAAGTGCGAAATAATGGAACTTTTAACGAAAGGGTTCTTCCCAAAGAAAGAGATATACCAACCAACAATAAGAACACACGTCAAAGTCATAAACAAGCAGTACCCCAATTCATTTAATTCATTTTCAAACATCTTTATAGATTATTAACAACGAGACATAATCAATCAAGTCATAAAGCACATGTAGGAGCAATTAGGAGTATTAAGCATATCGAGTTTTCCTAACCCAATTGGTATACTAGTTTTCATTTACCATACGACTCAAAGCCATACCAAATTAATAAACAAACCATACTTTAAATATCTAACCTTTCATATAAAGCTCATTCAGAATATTCAAGTTTATATGTTTATGGGGGGGGGGGGTAATCCGGGATGTTGAAGTAGGGATTGAGCCGATCATACTTAAACTTCACGGAAACATTATGGAATTCAATTCCGAGAGAGAATGTTTATCCAACATACCTTAATTGAGTTTTCTTAGAGCTTTAAGATGATCCCGTTTTTAGCAACTTCAATCCATTCTAACCATATAACAAAATTGAACCTAAAATTAGTAGAATGGTTGTAATTAGAGCATTTTGCCAAACACTAGGTGTGCATTACTGTTCTTATGTCCTTTTATGAAACATTATACCATTTTTCCGCTCATCCCTAGTTTACAACCTTCCTTCCTACTTTAGGGATACATGCATGCAAGAAACTTACCCCTCCCCACACCCAATATTTACTACACCAATTATTCCCCTTTTTACTAGGTTTGTGAATTTAGAGTACGGGGTATAGATTCTTACCTCTATAGTACAGGCCTAGGTTGCTTTCCTTGGTAAATATTCAAATTTCAAGAAAGATTTGAGGGTATTGGATGAGGATCACCTTCTCACTCTAAAGCTCATTCTCTCACTCTAGTTGTCAGAAAAATATGATGAAAAATGGCCTAAGGAGGTGTTTTAATGGAATGGGGGTAGGGTTTTAAATTAAGAAAATGGGTGCCTGACACAGATTTGCGGTCTCATATGCGACCGCATAATGGATATGCGGTCCGCAAAGTGACCGCAGAATGGACTCCAGGAAGATGAATGTTCTAACCGGGTATGCGACAACTATGCAGTCCGCATACATATTCTGTGGTTGCATAATACACTGGAGAACTCCTTCGCGAAACACAGGAGAGGTTATGCGGCCAATATGTGGTCTGCATATTGATTATGCAATCGCATAATCGACCACAAAATTGGCCTCAATTTTGGCCAGATTTTCTGCTTCACTCTGCGGCCATTATGCGGTCCGCAGAGTGATTATGCGACCACATAATGGGCCGCAGAAATGCGTAAGTCTAAGAAACATTTTCTTCTCAGTCGCAGGGTACTGTTCAATCCAAAAAGTCCGAACCGTGGCTTGGAACTACAAAATCCCGAGATTTTGGTTAAGAATTTTACGGGTCCTTACACGGTCCTCTCCCCTCGGTCCCAGGGAAAGCTCAGTTTATTTAATTTATGAATGACTATTTTCTAAGTGGGTTGAAGCACATGCTTTTGAGAAAGTCAGGGAAAAGGAAGTCATAGATTTCATTTGGGACCACATTATATGTCGATTCGGGATGCCTGCCGAGATTGTGCGGTAATGGAAAGCAATTCATCGGCAGCAAAGTGAATAATTTCTCGAGGATCACAAGATCAAAAGAATTTTATCGACACCTTATCATCATATTGGGAACGGACAAGCCAAATTGACCAACAAAGTCATTATCCAAAATCTTAAGAAGAGACTTACCGACGCCAACAGAAAGTGGAGAGAGATACTACCCGAGGTTCTTTGGGCGTACCGCACAACATCGAAGTCGAGTACAGGGGCAACACCGTTCTCTTTAGTTTATGGTGCCGAAGCTCTTATCCCGGTCGAGGTCGGGGAACCTAGCCTCAGGTTTCGATATGCAACAAAAGAATCGAATCACGAGTCCATGAATATGAGCTTAGAACTGTTAGACAAAAGAAGGGAATGGGACCTCGTTCGATTGGCCGCACAAAAATAGCGAATCGAAAGGTACTACAATCGAAGAGAAAATCTTCGACATTTTAAAATCGGGTACTTGGTGCTAAGAAAAGTCACCCTCAACACTCAAAATCTGAATGAAGGAAAACCGGGTCCAAATTTGGAGGGACCATATCAGGTCCCCGACATCATCGGTAAAGGATCCTACAAGATCGGCATGATGAACGTCTCAATAGCGGCGTGGTCCAGAACAAAGTGAACAATTACCAAACATTTAGAACATATCGCTCCTAAAACAATACTACTACTAAGATACGACAATTTTCATTTATATTTCAAACTAACCATTGCAGGTTTTCGATCAGGAACAACTTCTTCAACACGAAGTCTTTAGGTCTAAAAGCACGTGTTGCACTATTTTTTTCTTAGACCGGTTTTGTCCCAAATGGGTTTTCCGGCGAGGTTTTTAACGAGGCAACCATTAATTGTGCTAACTTAGAAAAATTCAACAGTATCCGAGAATCGACCTCGAATACTGGGGGGCATCACCCTCGAATGTCAACTTTGTTGCAAGGAAATTACTTCGTGATAAAGGGTCTCGATAGGTAAATTTTGTAAGGGTCAAACGGTCGAATGAACCGTGTCCATATAGGTTACGAGCACTGACATCGAACATGTGCGCATGTATAATCATCTATTAGGAGAAGTATTTTTGTTGCCGATATCTCATACCTTTATTATAGGTTTCAAAATAGATTTTTGGACGGAAAAAAGGAAGGACAAACGGGGCTAGTAAGTTGTTTTGTTGAAATGACCATATATAGGTTTACTACCTCCATTATAGCTTTTTATAAGGTAATTTTCTTAGAGAAATTTCAAAATCTTTGATATAATTTCATTAATTTGTCATAATTAATCATTCTCCCCTCCTCTTCTCTAATTTAGAGAAGTAGAGGGATGATGTCATGGTCTATCCAAATTGTACAACTCCTTTTTGGTTACTCTAGGATGATCTAAATAGTTAAGGTAGTTTCAATTTATATAAATTAGTTTCACTCGGCACGAAATTTAAGAGAAAAGAGAGACTTAGAAATATATAATCTTAAAAGTTTAAGCAATAAAGTTTTGTGTAGCAATGATATTTGTGTGGTAATAAAAGTTGTAAAATTAATAAAACAAAAAATTTAAAATTAATTATTTTCAATTATATAGATGTGTCATTCTTTTTAGAACGAACTAATAAGGACAATGTGTCATCTAAATTGAATCGAAGAAGTATTTTAACTAATATTGTTTCATGCTATTAATATAATACATAAATTAAGTAACATCTTAAACTTCATTTGTTTTCTGGGAAGGAGGATGAATGAGAAAAAGACAGCAGACATCTTATCCTCGGAAAGAGGTAGGGGCACGAAAGTAAATTTAAACATGGTCCAGTATCCTAATATAATAAGCTGAAATCCGACATTGATATGAAGCTTTAGTAACGGCCACACATGGCCTCCACCTCCTACATCACCTTCAAATCCCTTCAACAAACTCAACTCAAACTCTATTACTTCACTCACTCCAGTAAGCATTCTTTAAAGTTTCACTCTTCTTTTCATACTCTCCTTTCTGCACCAACAAAATATACACTTGGAATTTTGCCCTCCATTCAAGTTAAAGCACAGGTCACACACTTGGAAACAAGATTGTCCTTTGAACCAGAGCAAGATGAAAATAGTTCTGGGTTTTCTTCCTTTCGTCCCAAAGATAAGATGGTTGGCATGAAATCTTCAAGAGAAAATTTAGGGGGGAAAACAGTCATTCTAAAAGACAGAAATGCAAAGAGTAAAAGAAGTAGAGAATTGGGTACTAATAAGTCCAAGACTGAAACTTTTAAAAGTAAAGGTAAAAAAATAGAGAAAGAAGAAGTTAGAAAAGATGGTGGTAATAGGGAAAACATGGAAAAGAAAAGTAAAATTGATTCAACATTTAAGATTGGGTTGGATATGTGTTCAAAGAGAGGGGATGTGCTTGGTGCAATTAGGCTGTATGAGTTGGCAATTCAAGAAGGAATAGCAATGGGACAGTATCATTATGCTCTTCTTCTCTATCTTTGTGCTTCTGCAGCTGCTGGTGTTGTTCAGCCAGCAAAAAGTGGAAGTGGTAGTAATAGGACTCTGAATTGGTGTGGGAATCAAGTGAAAATCAAAGCTTCAAATAATATGTTGAGCTTCTCTTCAGATAGTCAATGTCAAACTTTAGATGAATTGGTGCAATTTTTCAAGAGCAGTGCACAAGCTTGTAATACAAAAAGTGATCATGGAATTGAAGTGAGTGAAGATGTGAAACAATATGCACTTAATTATGGTTTTGAGATATATGAGAAGATGCGGTCAGACAAGGTAAAAATGAATGAAGCAACCCTTACATCTGTTGCAAGAATGGCAATGGCATTGGGAAATGGTGACATGGCATTTGATGTGGTAAGGCTAATTAAAGAATATGGAATAAACCCGAGGCTGCGATCTTATGCTCCTGCCTTAACTGTTTTCTGCAATAATGGGGATGTTGACAAGGCATTTATGGTTGAAGAGCACATGTTGGAGCATGGTGTCTATCCAGAGGAACCCGAACTGGAGGCACTTTTAAAAGTAAGTGTAGAAGCTGGTAGGAGTGACAAGGTGTACTATTTGTTGCATAAGCTTAGACAAGGAGTTCGACAAGTCTCACCTTCTACTGCAGATTTGATTGTGAAGTGGTTCAACAGCAAGATAGCTTCAAGGGTTGGGAAAAGAAAATGGGATGAAAGATCCATACGCGAAGCTATTAAAAATGGAGGTGGTGGGTGGCATGGACAAGGCTGGTTGGGTAATGGTAAATGGACTGTATCACACACATCTGTTGACTCTGACGGTTGCTGCAAATGCTGTGGTGAGAAGCTGGTGACCATTGATCTTGATCCTGTAGAAACTGAAAATTTTGCCAAGTCAGTTGCTTCTATAGCTGCACAGAGAGAGAGAAATTCAAGCTTCCAGAAATTTCAAGTACGTTTTACTAACTGCTCTAATATGATTAGGTTATTCTTGGATCATTTGTGTCTCTAGTGAGGGTGAAACAACTGCAGAGATGGCTTGACTATTATGGACCCTTTGAAGCTATTGTTGATGGAGCAAATGTTGGCCTTTACAGCCAAAGAAAATTTAGGCCATCTAAGGTAAGTATTGGATGCCTTGTTAATGACACCCCTGTATTTTAAAAAATTCAGCTCTTCTGTTTTCTCTAATTGACCATTTGCATTCAGGTCAATGCTATTGTCAACGGAATTCGCCAGATGCTTCCTTCAAAAAAGTGGCCGCTCATAGTTTTGCATAATAGACGTATTACTGGAGATAAGATGGATGAACCATTCAATCGAGCGTTAATTGACAAGTGGAAAAATGCTGATGCAATCTATGCAACACCTACAGGCTCCAATGATGATTGGTGAGAGCTGTAATCTGAGTGCCTTGTATTCTAATTCGTTTTCATTTATATTCTGATGGCGAATTAACTTTGTTTCTTCAGGTACTGGCTGTATGCAGCTATAAAATTTAAGTGCTTAATTGTGACGAATGATGAAATGAGGGACCATTTGTTTCAACTTCTGGGAAATGACTTTTTCCCAAAGTGGAAAGAACGGCATCAGGTGAGTTCTACACTTCAGAAATATGTCTGTTTGAAATATTGAACTTTCGTTCTAATATGCATGTTGGAGGTTCAAGAAAGTAACAAGACAGTCATGGCATATTAACTATCTAGCATATATTCGTTTCTCTTGACTGATGTTTTATTGCATCGATAAAAGGTATGGCCCCAAGGTAGAGCTGTAGAGGAATTATTTTAATAGGGAAAGGGCCCCCAGGGATGTGAGGGGTGAGGTGTGAGGGAGAGGAGAAAATTGGTTGTGGGCATCGAATTATGTGTAGGCAGCACAATGGTGGCAATGACCTATTATTGACCATCGAAAAACAACCTCCTCTAGCCGTCGTTTTTTGGTTATAAATTGTCCCTCATATCACTTCTTACTCTATCCATGATGCAACATGAGCCATCTTTCTTTAATTAGCTTACTTGATAAGTGATACCTCCATTTCATGATGTATATGCTATAAATTCAAATATACTTGTACGTTTCACAGTTTTCTGATGAAGGAATTTTCTTTTCTTAATTGAAGGTGCACTTCAGTTTCTCTGAAACAGGTCCAGTACTTCACATGCCGCCTCCCTGCTCTGTTGTAATTCAGGTCATTATTGCCTTCTACTTGATCTGCTTCAGAATATACATAGCAAATAATTTGCTCATGATCAATTTTATGAACCAAAATACATATATAGGTGGGGCATTCTTCTCTATTTGCACTAATTGTCTATATTTAAAATACATGTAATCTTGTTCCTTATGTCTCCAGGAGTCAGAAAAAGGCTACTGGCATGTACCAATTGTCTCACAGCAAGAATCTGAAGAAGAAAGGACGTGGTTGTGCATTAGACGTGCTAATTCACCTTTGGCAAAGCAAGAGTCTTCCAGCGTAGACATATGTAAGTGCCTCTTACAAGAAAGGTTGACCGGTATCATAAAATAAATGCCTTAGTGCAATCTGATAGAATAACCTAGTGGTCTAAGGCATCAGATTTAGGCTCTAAATACTTACTGGAAAACAATCAATTCTACATCTTGAAAACATTATCTCCAGTCTTACTAATCACCATACCTGATTTTTGTTTTCTAGCTAGTAAAATTTCAAAAGAGTGACACTGTATTTTGCTTTGGATTTGAATGATTGTGATTCTGTACTCAAAAACTTCAGACTCCCAGTTTATTTTTCCAACCTTCCCTTCTCCAAGTCCACCACATCTCAATTACTTATAAACTGATAGCGGCATGCAAAAAAGAAGAAGGATAGTGGCATGCACACCTTCCACCAAGAAGATAGCCTTCCTGTACTGTATATTGCTTCTATCTGTTATTATTTATGCCCAGCTGCATTAACTTTTGGGAGTATCAAGTTGTCTAAAGTACTTTGTGCTATTTCTTTCCTTGGAATTACAAGAAATGTGTAATATAGTAAACGAGCATGGCTAAACAGTAAATGGACTGCATGGCATAGCATTTAGCATGCTCTTTTACATGTGCATCACAAACACAATGAAGTAAACTAGGCTTAGAGGATATATATGAATGTAAAATCAAACATCTTTATCACAGAGACCTAAACCGTTAAGATGTCAAAGCATTTGATTCTTAGATTAAATTCTACTTGTTTCGTGTTAATGAGATACCTTATATGCCATTTCTTTCTTTCAATAGCAATCTTTACTTTGCACACCTTTTCTCAAAGTACTTAGAATTATACAACATGTTTTCTGGAATGGTTGTATGCGATGCAGCCAAAAATGTTGGTGATTCCACTAACAAATGTACTTCTGAATTGCACTCACCTCACCACAAGGAAGATTCAAAGTCAAGCACGAGAAGGAAAAATCAAGTTAAGGTGACAGGAAAAATGCATGGCAGCCACGATCGAAATAAGGAGGCACCTGGAGAGATATATAGAAGTCTTAAAAATATTTTACAACCGTCAATATCTGCAGATCATCATTCAATTCTTCCAGAACTGGAGGCTGCAGAGGAGCAAGGAAGTGGCATAATTGATTTCCAAATATAATCTTTTAGTCTGGACTTTGGACCTTTTTGACACAAGATAGTGCAAGGCAACCTAGCAAGATTTGCTTTTGTCGCTTTTGGGCTACTGCAGCCTCCAATCTATGGAAGTGTTTCTAGTTGGTAGGTATACCACATACTTGAACAGATCAGCCATCCAGATTAATTAGATAGGAATCCCTGCATTGCTGGGGAATTGGCAGGAAAAGAAATTGGAAGGAAAGGCTCGTCTTGGCTCTTGTGATAACCGCACTTTGTACAATTTTTGGCTACATTAATAATAGTAGTTAACATATTCTTTATGGTGAATAATTTTCTTCAGTGTGAGTTGTTGTATTTTTCGTTTCTTTTGCCTCAATCTGTCCGTCAGGTGCAAACAAGTAATTCTGAATATGCACAAAATACTCAAGGAAGTAAGAATTTTTCTTTTATTGATTTTTGGAGTTGAGTTCTGATGGAGCTAGTTCTCTAAACAGCCTACATATGTTCAGCATTCTAAGTGAGTGAGAAAAAAGTCAGGAAATTATATCCATTTAAAATGCAATCGCAAGATGATTCAGTAGAACCTCTTGAAATTATCTATGCCGACATATCCCTGCATAAATAAATTTATTGAAATAGTTCAACTAATTGTTCTCTGATCATTGCATGTACAGCGATGCAAATCGTATTTATCCATCTAAGAAAGAACCACGGAAAAAACACAGAGAACTTTCTATTAATATTTCAAATATAGGGAAAATCCTGAGCACACAATTGAGGAGTAAAGAGCCATATCCATCAAATCCTGAGCACTGATTTATTATCATGAAGTAGTCATGTTTAATCCTTCAATATATCGATCTGATTTATCACAAGAAAAAAAAAAACATAATTAAGCACTCATTTTGCTACATGCTGGAACTGAAAGGGAAGTTAGTGGTTCATAGATTGTTCAACATTGCCGGAAAGAGAGAGCGAGCGAGCGTGCAGTGGTAGAGAAACAACATAAAAAAGATGAGAAGAAGAGGAAAGAAAAGACGTGTAACATTTGGTACGGACGAACATTGATTGTTACTACCAGCGAATGGACGATTGATTGGTTGAATAACAGCTTGTTGTGCAGAAGAAGCTTGTCCAGGTGCAAGAGCACCGGATATTAGCATGTCGGGATCAAGTATTAAATAGGGGTTGAGACGTTGAAGTCGTGTAACGACGTTCATCGTAATATCTTGTTCCATAGCTTCCTTTTGTGCATTGAGCTTTTCCAGCAATTTTTGTTGTATCCTCTGTTCCACTTCCTCCATTTTTTGTTGCATTCTCTCATGAGTAGCATTTACAGAGGATCCAAAATCTCATTTTTTCTTTTTTAAGAAAGTCTTGTTAACTCCTTACCCATACAATCTTACCCGACCCGGGTGCTCAAGTCCCATGACTGATGCAAACGCGTCAACTGAATCACTGACATCTCCACTTTCTTGAGTTGATTTTATTCTCTCAATTTCCGCCTACAAACCAAATGCAAGAGAACAAAGTTTAAGTAAGTAAAACTAAGTCAATAATTAAGAACAAATAATAATCACGACAAACTTTAAATTAGAAATTTCTTACAATTTTACTAATTGTATTCTCATAAGAGCCTTTGTATACTCGACTAGGTTTTCTTTTTCTTGTAGCCACAAAGATGTCCTTACGATAGAGTATCCGAAGTATTAGTAATTTCCTTCTTTTTTTCGTAGTCATATAAAAACTGGTATGATAATCTTTTCATGCAAAGTTAGCAAGTTCATACATTAAGAAAATTAAGAGGAAAAATCAAACGTCGATGATTCGAACAAAATTTGTTTTGCCAGCAGTGTGTGGATGCTTCAATTTTTTTCGATTCTCGATATTGATTTCAGACGTTTTCTGCAAATAAACAAGAAAAGATTGACAAGGGGCCACCTAAAATATAAGTTTTCTGTATTTAAATACAAGCTTTCCAAAATAAACACTTTGTATTAAATCTGCGCGCTTCCGTGGCTTCTTCAACTCAGGGAAAACCATTTTTGTTCCAGGCATACTGCAACGAAAGGATTTCCAGTCATTCTGCTTCGAAAAAGTATCCATACACATATATATATTTTAAGAAGGTTAAAAAGTTTTTTACTGTTACCCTACACTCAAGGATCATCTCCAGAATAATGTCATAAAATTTGACATGCAACAATTTAAAAGCTGATAGATCCTAAAAACTCAATACTTGAAGAAAGAGACATCTTTCTAATTCATGTGCTTGTTACAATTTAATCAGACACATGTAATGGCCTAATCAACAACAACAACAACAACAACAACAATATACCTAGTAAAATCCCATTAGTGGAGTCTGGGAGAGTAGAGTGTACGCAGACTTTACCCCTGCCCCAAAAAGATAGTGAGGCTGTTTCCGGGAAACTCTCGACTTAACATAAGAGACAATAACAGACAATGACACAAATAAAATCTGATGTAGATGCATATCTTAGGTAAGACTTCTACAAGGTATCAAGTCACACACAAACACTTCATATTCTAGCTTCAGTACTTCACTGCCAGGACTACTATTAGATAAGAAGAAGTCTCAGCAGCCACCAACTTTGAGCCACATCTCTCTCTAAAGACGACACTGAACACATATCTACTTGTCCTATAAAGTCAGAGACATTAGATACCAAATCTTTGGGTTGTACATTAGAGCACATATCCTCACACGTACAGATAACTTTCTTTCAATTTCCTTCTTTTACTCTTTTCTTATACGACAACCAACTCGTTTTATGATACTAGTATAAAAACTCACAGGACTTAAAAACTCACAAGACTTGACCTTAGAAATTACTGGATCCAGCCAAAAGTTTTTCTTGTTTTCTTCGTATAATTGTGTTTAATAAAAAATATGGATAATTACTTAATTTCAATAGATAAGTCAAATTAGACTACAGCCAATCCGTATAGGAAATACTAAGCTCCCTCTACTCCTGCCCCCAAGAAACAAAAAAGAGAAGGTATACACATTGAATATACAGACATACACTTACTCCTTTCTCAAAGCAGATCATAAAATCAGGTGCAATTTCTCACGAATTAACCAACTAAGACCCAAAATCCCACTAAATAAAGCATGACCAAAACAAGAAACAACAATGTTGGGAGAATGTACAAGATAGGAGTGACGGAAACGAGAGCTACAATGCAATGGTTCGTCAGATGGCAATTAAGGAGAGAAATTGGTGCAGAAAGATATCAATTATATATCCATTAAATCAGCACGGATAGTATCAAGATTATAATTACCAAGTTAACCTTAATTTTAAGTGGCAAGGGTGAGGAGGAAGACATTAAGCAAATAGTAAATGTGATAACCAGACATTAAGTAAATAGTAAATGTTATTAAGTAAATAGTAAATGTAATGGCCTTATCCTTTAATATAATTACAACTAGATCATGCTCTACTTTTTTTTCTTTTTTTCTCTTTTTTGAGACTAAAAGACTATCATTTTTTGTGCTTTGGAAGATGACCTTGTCCACGAGAAGGAGCTGACCTGAAACTCTGATAAATTCTGTCACTTTCAACAATATTCTTACCCTTAACAACAGCATGATTTGTTTCTGTAATAGCCATCTTCCATGCATCTAAGGATATTACATTTGAATTACAAGCTATTGTATCTCCTACAAAGTTGGCAAATGTTGGATGTTATTACCTTGGCGGGATCGGAGTTCCAATATTCAACAAGATCTTAAAAGTGAGACGCCGGAACATCAATCGGCATATTCTCCATTTGAAGCTCGTCATTCTCATATGCTTCAAAGTGATTTTTCTTCGACTGACTTTTATACTTTTTCCAAGTAGTACAAACTGAATCAAAAACTCATATCTTCGCCTCTTCGGAGTGTCATATTTTCCTACAAATTTAGTGCAATTAGGTTAGTATAAGAAAAGTGAAATATCATCAACGCTTTTTGAACATTAGGAACTTCAAACCTTGATATATTTTCAGATATCATTTCAGTATCTACTTTCCTCCAATACATGTAATGACCCAAAAGGGTCATCCCGTATATTCTATCTAATTCTGTGTTCCTAGGTCGTAAAAACCTCCTTCTACGTCACCTCGATTTGCGTGCGCAGACCGGCGTGTAACCGGGAAGCCTTTATGTGAAAAGCTGATAAAAATGAAAATTTTGTATTGAAATTTTGAATAAAGTTGACTTCAATCAAGGTTCTTGGTAAACGGACCCGGACCCGTGATTTGACGGTCCCGGAGGGTCCATAGGAAAATATGGGACTTAGGCGTATGTCCGGAATCGAATTCCGAGGTCCCATGTCCGAGAAATAAATTTTTAAAAAAAATTATTTTCTGAAAAATATAAAGGTTTTTGAAAATAAAATTTGAGGTGAAACCTTTGATATCGGGCACGCATTACTATTCCGTAGCTCGGTACATGTTCGATATGATTTATATGTTATTTATGAAATTTGGTAAGAAACGGACTTGGTCTGACATGATTCAGACCTTAAATGCAAAACTCAATGTTTATAGATGCTTGAGGAAGTTTCATGTATTTTTAGTTTAATTCATCCTGTTAGTTTTGTTTTATGTGGTTTAAAACATCGAGCGAGTCTGTGTTAAGTTATATGACTTGTGTGTGTGGTTGGACGGGGTCCCGGGGGGGCTCATGTACGTTTAGGATGCTCATCGGGTGTTTTTAGAACTTGGGAGACATCTGAACCATTGCTGGTTCTGGTGTCTCGCACCTGCGATGGACCTTCCGCAGGTGCGGACATGTAGGTGCGACGAGGAGTTCACAGGTGCGGAACTTAGCCCAAACCCCCAATCCTCGCAGGTGCGGTTAGTTTTGCACAGGTGCGGAGCCGCGGGTGCGGCCATTTGACCGCAGGTGCGACCCCAAGCTTTTTAGTGGGTTTTCGCACCTGCGATGGTAGTTCTGCATGTGCGGAATTGCTTGGCAGAAAAGGGGCAGAACCGATGGTTTATGTTATTTTCACCATTTTCGAATTGGGGAGCTCGGGAGAGGCGCTATTTGGAGGCTTTTGCACCTGGGTAATTTGGATAAGTGATTTCTATCCATTATAGACCAATTTCCATGTTTCCAACCTTAAACCTAACCTTTAATTTCGAAAATTTTGGGTAGAATATAGGATAAACTTCATAGATCGAATTATTGAGTTTTGATTGGGTTTTTGACCTACGATTTGAGAGATTTTCATATTTTTAGACTTGTGAGTGAATGGGTGTCCGAAAAATATTATTTTTACCCTATTCCGAGACATGGGCCCGGGGAACTTTTTGGACAATTTTTTTAATATCGCGTTTTAGCTTTGAATTTATTTGTTAAACTAGTTGCTTGTAGTATTATTTACACGATGCTATTGATTTGAGTAGAGTTGGGCCACTGGGAGTCGGATACCCGTGGCAAGAATGTGATTTCAAGTTTGTTTTGAGCGGTTGAGGTACGTATCTTGCCTAACCTTGTGTGGGGGAATTACCCCTTAGGATTTGAGTCTTCTATGTTGATTGTAGTCTGTGTACGTGAGGTGACGAGCGTATACTCAAAATTATTTGTGGAAAGTTGACCCTTTAGGAATCTTAGATCCTTATGTTCGCCGAGTATAAGTAGTCCTTAGCATGATTGAATTTTCTAATTTCTAGTGTTATCTTTATTTGCTTAAATGTGGAAGTTCTTACTTTTGGATTTACTCCTATTGCCTACTTTAATCCTAATTGACTTATCTGAAGGTTTTATTTCCTTTGCTGCCATGCTATATCTTTTTAACTGCGTATCTCAAATTGCAATTATCTTCATCTCAACCGATAATTGTTTTGGTCTTAAATGAAGTTATGATTATTCTCTGCTAATTGTCCTTAAGTGGAAATTGTTGAATATTCTCGTAACTGCTCAACCTTAAAAGAAGTTTAGATATTTTATACCTTCGTGACTTGCCTCATATGGGGTTATCGGATTTGTGTTGATTTCTTGTTGTTCACTCGTGTAATTAGGTGCGGCTGTTACATACTATTTTCCTTCCTTGTTGAGTGATTCGTAATATGCCTAGTTCTCCTTACTATGTTTATTCTCGTGAACTAGTTTTGCCTGTCTTGTGGTCGAAGGCTCTTGAATTGATGTTTTAATTGTATCTTGAACTGTTGCCATTGTTGTTGTTGTACTTGTTGTGGTGATGCACGAGGTTTATGCCGTGCGGTTGTCGATATGGGGATTTGCACGAGGTTTCTGCCGTGTCGTGCCGTGTTTACTATTGATATTGCACATGCAGCGTGATAAGGCGGGATACAATAATGAGTGTTGCGCATGTCGCGTGAAAAGGTGGGATCATGTGGATGCACGTGTGGCGAAACAAGGCGGCATATACTTTAATATTGTACATGTGGCGTGACAAGGTGGGCTATGTCAGAGATTGTTTGTGATACTTGTGTTGGCCTGGGGACATTCCTTGTTGTTGATGTTGTATACTGGAACACTTACCGTGCGAGTTCATTCGTGTGGAAATTTATGAGATGAAAATGTACGTGTTTCCCCTTTTGTTTTCCTTATGTCGATTGGTTGTTGAAATCACGTTAGGGAACTTGCACAAGCATACATGTAGTTATGTAGTACTAAGGGATTCAGGACTCCTTCTTGTTGTCAAGTATAGATACTTTTGTTGTGTTTACCGTATGGGTGGGAATGACCCAATTGGAATGTGAGTCGTCCGTGCACTTAGAACTCGAATGAGGGCGGAAGATGTCAAGTGTTAGGGTTCGAATATTGGGACCCGTAAATGGTAATTTGTCCGAGGTTCGGAACCTCGTGGAGATGACTATGAATTTGATGTAGAAGTGGTTAAAGTTGTTGAGTCATTACATGTACGTGTTGTATATTTACATCCGGATTTGTCTATGTTCTATTCAGTCGTTGTGTTACTTCATGGTTTCTGCTGATACTTATTGTTTTTCCTTCTTTATCGAATTCACTGTCTTGTTAGCTATATTGTGTGGCGTTCATGTGTACATCATTATTTCCCTTATTCCTATATTGATATTTGTTCAGCTTTTATTAGACCAGCGGGTGTCTTGACTAGTCCTCGTGACTACTTCACCGAGGTTAGTCTTGATACTTACTGGGCACCGCTCTGGTGTGCTCATACTATTCTTCTGCACATTTTTCTGCAGATTCCAGGTTTTCGCATAGCCGGCCGAGTGATTGGTAGTAGCGCGGTTGCTGTGGAGGAGAATCAAGGTAAAATCGCTTCAGCGTTCGCGGTTTCGGAGTAACCATATTATCTTTTGTTTGTACTGTTGTACTTATTTCTGAACAATGGTATTTTAGGAGTTTAGTGTAAATTCTTAAAAGCTTATGACTTGTACTTCCTGGTTTTGGGAATATTAAATGTGTAAAGATTTATTTATTTCAGAAAAGTAGTAGATTCTATATATTATTGTTGTTATTTCTAAATATTAGGCTTACCTAGTCCTTAAGACTAGGTGCCATCACGATACCCAACGGAGGGAAATTTGGGTCGTCACAATACAACAAGAGGACAAAAGGTCCCATTCCTTCCCAATGTGCCGAGGAAGCTACCCAATTGTTTCACAAGTTCATTAGTAGGACCTATGGGTTGATCGACCTCATTTAGCATGATTATTTTACGGTCCTTCCTTCCGTGCACACTTCGCACTTGAGTAGGGCCTCTTTTTCTTTTCGGTGCGAAAAGGCTTGCACTTATACATAACAAGGATAATAACTAATCACCATTTTTAGTTAATTTTATGATTAAAATTATATATACTTTCCTGGTTCCTCAGATTGTTCAATTGCTTCATGATTGGTAGAATATTCAGATGGTTCATGCATAGCTTGTGATGTAGGAGTGATGGAATCTATTGGCTCTTGCCGCACTTCTTCGTGTACTCCTTGTGTTGTATAAGAGGTAGAAATCAATGTCACTTGCCGCACTTTTTCTTGCTATTGAGATCTTTACGAAACCTTTTCAGATTCTGATTGTCTTTCTTCATTTTCATGAAAGGTTCTTTTTGTTTTCAACGATTGATTTTGCAAAAATGCAAGTGATCGAGATTATGACTGTCTTTCTTCATTTTAACTAGACCTTATAGATTGAGAGGTTCTTATTGTTGTCAGCGACGAAACCTTTTGGTTTCGCAAAGATGCAAGTGATCCAGCTGGAATGTGGTTGGATATTTTTCTGACCCTTCTTGATTCATGACTGTTAAAACCTCTGTCAGATTCAAAAAAAGCAAACGCGAAATAGGTTAGAAAAGGCATTAATATAAATAATTTTTAAGTAATTTATGAATAAAATAGATATCAAATAGGTTAGAAAAAACATTACCAGAATTATATTCCCGAAAATAATATCAGTTCTCTGTCAATTAATTCAGTAGTAGCAACAAAGTTAATAGATCCCAAATCCTGCAAAATTGAAGCATTTAAGAATAATAATGTACAAGATATTAAAAAAATAATATATATATATATATATATATATATATATATATATATATATATACTCAAAAAGAATATATTTAAAAGAATTGCAGAACTTTCTTATTAAAGCATCTGCTTCCATCCAGTCCCAATCAATATCATCAAACCCATCCTCCTATTCCGATTCTATAATCATATCATGTGAATGTTGCACATTTGTTGGAATATCAACAATATGAACGGGTACATCTTCTCTTGACCATCTAATGTCAACATCAAATAATCTAGAGGAGGAACCAATGTCATTATTAGGTTCCCTCCAAAATTTGTCTCCAATTTTGGGACAATTCTCTTCCTCTAGATCATATAAATCAACAGGTGCTTTATTCCTTGCATAATAAACATCTTTTTCAATTGGATCATCCACATAAAAAACTTGATAAACTTGTGATGCCAACACAAAAGGGTCATCTGTACTGCATAATCTATTGAAGTACACCCAAGTTAACCCATAATCATCTATTTTATTACGAAACCAATCACATCTAAATAGTACAATGCTAAAACAACCCTTATAATCAACCTCAATGGAATCCTGAATAGATGCATAATAGATAACCTCACCATCGATGGGATTTCGGTCCCTAGCACTAGCAAAACTATCAGTTATTGCCTCTAAAGTCACTCCACTATTTTGGGTCTTGCATCGGAAATCCCGTTCTTTGGTATGAAATCGATATCCATTAATAAAATATATAGTATATCTTTTGGCCACCATATTGGGTCCTTTGGCTAGCCATCATAAATAACCTAACACTACAATATTTTTAACTTTCTCTTTAAACCAATTATTGAATTTCCGACTATGATTCCTCGCTTTTTCCCATGCATTTGATCTAGTGATTAACAATTAAATTCTTATGTTTCCTGCAAATATGAATATTTGAAGTTTAATCATATAATAAAAAATATAAAATATAAATAAATATATATAAAATTAATCTTACTCGATAAACTTTTTCATTTGCTCATGTCCAGTATCGAACTGAGCATATCGATGTGCTTCAAAACATAACTGTGAATCGATGGGAAAAATATTTTTTTTCATACTTCCAATTGGATGGCCTATATTAGGGAATAAAAGTGACAAATTTTGAGAGCGCTCATCATCCACATTTTGGTACCTACTGAATTTTGTCTTCACGCAATCATGTAGGTATCTCGAACAAAATGTCAAGCACTCATCAGCCAAAAACCCCTCTGCTATTGACGTTTCTAGACAAGATCGATTGCTACTTATATCGGTTTCTCTCAATGGCATACATCCAATGAAGATGAGCCGGACCCCCAAGCTTAATTTCATTCACCAAATGAACAGGAAAATGTGGCATTATGTCAAAAAATGTTGGATGGGAATTTTTTTCAAGCTCACATGTAATTTCTACAATTTCAGACTGCATTTTTTCAAGATCTCTTTTCCTTATGACCTTATTACATATAGCTTTAAAGAAATTTCCCAACATAATCAAGGCCAGTGAAAAATTCCTGGGCAAACTTTTCTAGCAACAACCTAGAGAAAGTAATGCATCATAAAATGAGCGTCATGACTCTTGTACCCTGATATTTTCATCTCCTTCACGTGCATGCGTTCTGAAATATCGAAGCATACCCTTTTCGTAATTTAATATTTTTCATGACAGTACAAAACAAACTTTTCTATTTTGGTTTCATGTAGAAATAAGATTTAACAAAACTTATAGTACCATCATTATTTGTTTTTGGTTATAGCTCCTTTCGTGTCACGACCCGATTTACTCTCCGAAAGGGTCGTGGAGTCACCTAGCCATGACTAGGTAAACCTAGTATAAAGGGAAAAATTGAAATAAAACACAAGAAATAAAGGGGATAAGGGAAATGTATAAATAATGTAATGGCCGCTCGGCTCATACAAAATATAACTCCCCAAGATCTGGAGTGTCACAACAGTCACAAGCTTCTAACACTACTGTAACTCTAGCAAAAACTGGAAAGTACATAAGAAAAATCTCTACAAGCGAGAACGGAAGGGGAGCCGGAGGATCCTGTGGACGCGGCAGAAATACCTTGCGGTCTCCTGGAATCAGCTGCAACGACTAACTACGAGGTTGATATCTCGTACCTGGATCTGCACACGAAAACATGTGCAGGAAAGGGCATGAGTACACCACATTTGGTATGCAGTAAGTGCCATGCCTAATCCCAGTCAAGTAGTGACGAGGTCATGTTAAGGCTCTACTGAATTTCTATATAAATCAATTTAAAATAGTACAAAGATAGTTAACGTATACAGTAAACAGTTTAAGAAAAACAATATAAGTTCTACAGTAAAGAGAGTCCTCGGCTAAACGCAATATATATCACAAAGTGGAATCTCCCGGGATACCGTCCCGTAGTTCCAAATGATTATGCAGTACAAGGGGATCTCCCGGAATACGTCCGTAGTCCCAAAATAAATATGGAGTACAGGGGGATCTCCCAAAATACGTCCGTAGTCCCAAAATAAATATGCAGTACAGGGGGATATCACGGAATACGTCAGTAATCCCAAAATATGTATGCACTACAGGAGGATCTCTCGGAGTACGTCCGTATTCCCAGAGTAAATATGCAGTACAGAGGGATCTCCCGGAGTACGTCCGTAGTCACAAAGTAAATATGCAGTGCATGGAGGTCACCCGAAATACATCCATAGTCCCAAAGTAAATATGCAATACAGGATGAATGACAAGCATAACATCGAATTTACACATTTTGTACTAATCACATATAAGGAAACTAAGGGCTTAACTAAGCATGGCACACAGATAATCAAGTAGGCAATTAAGCACGTAAGCATGCTTTCCTAATCTAAACTAAACAATATATCATATGAGAGCAAGTTCATAGAAGAGAAAAACAATTTATGTTTTAGTAAGGGAAAAATGAGATTTTTAAAATAACGGCCCGTGTACGTACTCGTCACCTCACGTACACGGCGCCCACGCAATATTTAGCGTCAAATACCCTAAGGGGGAAGTCCCTAAAACAAAGTTAGGCAAGCCACTTACCTCGACTGGTCAATTCAACCCGGAATCACGTTCTTGCCACGAGTACCAAACTCCGAATGGCCCGAATCTATTCAAATAAGTTACATAATGTGAATATCAGTACAAGCAACTATTTTAACAAACAAATTTGAACCTAAAGCACGAAATTATGGAAATTCCCCAAAAAGTCTCCCGGGCCGACGACTCGGAATCGGGTGAAAGTAACAAATTCCGAACACCCATTCACTCACGAGTACACTCAACCAAAAATCATCAAAAACCGACGTCGAAATCCCACTCAAAACTTGGATTCTCAATTGGGGGACCTTTCTCTCAATTTCAAACATTTTCCAACAATTTCTCCCTAGTTAGGTTGAAGAATTCACTATAGATTTATAAAATACAAGGGAAATAGGATTACGAATCATTACCTATCTCCTCTTCAAAATCCTCAAAAAATCGCGAAATCCCTATTTTCAATTTGATTTTTGAAGTTATGAAATCAAACCCTCGATTTTTCCTATTTCTGCCCAGCGATTTCCGCTTCTTCTGTCAATTGGGCCGCACCTGCAGAAAAGGAATCGCAGGTGCAAAAATTCATTAATGGGGCTGGGGCCGCACATGCGATATCTGGGCTGCACATACGGTATCTGGGCCACATCTGCGGTCTTCAAGCTGTATCTGCGAACCCAGCCGGCCATGGGCAAATCCTCATCTGCACAACCCCCCAGTGCACCTGCGGCTCCCCTTCAGCAGGTGCGAGACACCAGAACCAGCAAACTTCAGCTTTTAGCTTAAGTCTAAAACCTTCTCGTTAGGCATCCGAAACACACCCGAGGCCCCCAGGACCTCAACCAAAACCACCAACCAGTCCTATAACCTCATTCGAACATAGTCGAGCATTCAAACCACATCACATAACACCAAAAACAAGAATTAAACAAAAAATCAAGACTAAGAACTTAGAAAATTTCCGAAATCCCCAACGATGCCGAAACACGTCAAAACTAGTCGGATTGACCTCAAATTTGACACACAGGTCACAGGTGATACCATGAACCTACAGCCACTCTCGAAATACCATTCCGAGTCGGATATCAAAACTTTACCTATCGGCCGAAATCTCAAAAATTCCAACTTTCGCCAATTGAAGCCTAAATACACTATAGACCTCGAAAACACATTTCGGGCACGCTCCTAACCCCAAAATCACCCAATGGAGTTGGCAAAATTCCATTCCGGACCCGTCTTCACACAGTTCCATCGAAGATATGATTTCTAAGGCTTGAACTCAAAATGAAGGACTAAGTGTCCCAAAACCCTCTGAACTTCATAACTAATCACTCCGGCAAGTCCCAAAAGCAGAAACAAACACGTGGATCAGGGCTCTAACTCTCAAAATGACCGGCCGGGTCTTTACATTTCGTATCCCCATTTCTTGTAAGTCATAGCGAGAATTTTTATGGTCCTTTTACTTTCCTTCTATTTACAATAAAGTCCCGAGCAAAATATCACATATGTTTTTCACAATGTGCATCACATCGAGATTGTTCCTCAATTTGTTATGCACCAATGGATCTTTTTTTCCTCGGACCCTTAGCACTCCGAGGCCTTTTTTTAGTTCCCTTTACAAAGATATTGTTGTATTCAATAAGCCCTACAAACATTTCTTCTCCCAACAAAGGAGCAGGTGCAAGTATATGCTCCTGTTTACCGTCAAATGACTTCTTATCTCATAGGAATGGATGATCAAGAGGAAAAAATCTTCGATGACCCAAGTAACACATCTTGTGACTATATTTGAGATATTGGGAGCATGTGTCATAATTGCAAGTGGGGCATGCCAATTTCCCCTTAGTGCTCCATCCTGAAAGCACAACTAATGCTATAAAATCACTAACTGTCCACAATAAGGCAACACGCATTCAGAAAGTTTGGTTGGTTACAACATCAAATGTGTCTATCCCCGTTTCCCATTGTTCCTTCAATTCTTCAATTAATGGTCGTAGGTAATGTCTATATCATTTCCCGGAGACGATGGACCTGGAATGATCATAGAAACATTATATACTCTGGCTTCATACAAATCCACAGTGATAAATTATAGTTCATTAACATAAAAGGTCACATGTCAAAACACGCTAAAAATAGTTCGATTGACCTCAAATTTGACACACAGGTCACATATGACACCACGAACCCACAGCCACTCCCGGAATTCCATATCGAGTACGATATCAAAATTTCACCTATTCGTCGAAATCGTCGAAATTCCAACTTTCGCCAATTCAAGCCTAAATCCACTACATACCTCGAAAACATATTACGGACGCACTCCTAACCCCATAATCACTCAACAGAGCTAACAGAGTTAGCAGAATTCCATTCCGGACCCGTCTTCATACAGTTCCGACTACGTCCGATTTCTAAGGCTTAAACTCAAAATTAAGGACTAGGCGTCCGAAAACCTCTGAACCTCATAGCTCTGGCAAGTCCCAAAAGAAGAAACAAATGTGGGGAAAGAGATTATTAGGGGATCAGGGTTGTAAATGTCAAAACGAGCATCCGGGCCGTTACATTTTGTATCCCTATTTCTTGTAAGTCATAGCGAGAATTTTTATGGTCCTTTTACTTTCCTTCAATTTCCAATAAAGTTCAGAGCAAACTATGACATATTCTTTTCTCAATGTGAATCACATCGAGATTGTGCCTCAATTTTTTATGCACCAATGGATCTCTTTTTCCACGGACCCTTAGCACTCCAAGGCCTTTTTTAATTTCCTTTCCAAAGATATTGTTGAATTCAATCAGCTTTGCAAACACTTCTTCTCCCAACAAAGGAGAAGGTACAAGTATATGCTCCTTTTTACCGTCAAATGACTTCTTATCTCTTAGGAATGGATGATCAAGAGGAAAAAATCTTCGATGACCCAAGTAACACATCTTGTGACTATGTTTGAGATATTGAGAGCATGTGTCATAATTACAAGTGGGGCATGCCAATTTTCCCTTAGTGCTCCATCCTGAAAGCATAGCTAATTCTATAAAATCACTAACTTTCCACAATAAAGCAACACGCATTCAGAAATTGTTGTTGGTTACAACATCAAATGTGTTTATCCCCATTTCCCATTGTTCCTTCAATTCTTCAATTAATGGTCATAGGTAATGTCTATATCATTTCCGGAGACGATGGACCTGGAATGATCATAGCAACATTATATACTCTAGCTTAATACAAATCCATAGTGATAAATTATAGTTCATTAAGATAATAGGCCACGTGCTATGAGAAATGCTCATCGTTCGAGACGGGTTGAAACCATCACTTGAAAGACCCAATCTAACATTACGAGGATCGCTAAAGAAATCTAGGTGCAAAGAACAAAAATCCTTCCAAGCTTACCCATCTGCCCATCTGCAGGATGTCTTATATTACCCTCATTGAGTCATTCATTAGTATGCCATCTCATTGTAGCAGCCGTTTCAGGGCACATGAATATTTATTGAAGCCTAGGCTTTGAATGAAAGTACCTTAAAATCTTTGCAGGGATTTTAGAGCTTGCGTTAATCAAAGGACCACCATTCTTCCATCTTGAAGACCTCCAAATAGAGCAATTATCAGCCTTCTCATTTTTTTCCAAAATAACATGCAATCATTAGGGAATGCATGTATTTTTCATAATGAAGACCCAAATCTTTTATCATGTTTCTAGCCTTGTTGAAAGATTCCGGTACCTGAGCAAAGGGAAATACCTCTTTTATCAACTCTAAAAAATATGAGAAAGCCACATTACTCAACCCATGCAAGGATTTAAGCAAGTACAACCGAATAGTGAAACTCAGTTTTACTGAAATTTTCACACCCCGGATATAACTCTTATTTTCCTTCCTCCAATAATTTGAAACATTTCGTTGCATCTTCAGATTGTCTTTCCACAACTCCTTCTCCATCCCTTGCCTGGCCTACTATATTTATAAATGTATCATGAAGCATTCCATCAATATCGTCACGCATGTTAGAGCCTTCATCATCATTGCTTGAAAAAGGTGTATTTCTCGAGGAAAATACCTACCCGTGGAAAACCTATTTGGTATAACCATCAACAACCCCATGAACAACCAAATGATCTTCTGTCACATTTCGGTAATGCCAATAGTGATTAATGCACTTTTCGCAAGGGCATAATATTTCATTTCCTTGGGCGGCTCGTTCAAATGCCTTATCAAGAAAAGTATTCACTCCACTTTCATATTCATCCGTCCATCTAAGGAGATTCATCAAACTTTTATCACAATAATACATGGATATCCTCTATAATATATTTAAATCACCAAAATTAGTATTAAGGTAAGCATGGTCAAGGGATCAAGAAAATCATACTTGAAGGTAAAAAAATTTAAAAATATACTTTTCTAGAGAAACTATACAATAGAGAAACAGATGTAGTACAATGATTACTACTTTCATCTTTTTTGACTCTACATTCATCTTTTTCTTTGCTTATCATTTCCCTACCTAGCTTTCTTTTATGCACAAACAACAGAAATTATTGTATGTTGCCTTCAAATTTTGGACGCCTATAGTGCCTCTTTTTTTACCTTGTCAAATCAAATGTTTTGAGCAAGTAGCATTTAGATTTTAGATTCATATTTCAATTTTTGCCTTAATCTACAATCATAATAGTTCTTTCAACAACAACAACAGGCCTAGTGAATTCTTACAAGGCAAGGTCTAGTGTACACAAATTTTACCATTACCTTATGTAGGTAGAGTGGTTGTTTCCGACAGGCCCTCGGCTCAATAATACTTCTTTCAGTTTATCATAATAATTCTGTGTTTTGATCCAGCAACATAAACATATTGAAAATAAGCATAATTATATGAACATAAATCTCATTCTAATTTGTAAAAGTTAAATTAGAAGTCGCTTTCATTACAAGTAAGGAATCTTAAATCCCTTTAAGTTGCAAATGTAGCAGTTAAAAGTGTTCCAAGCTTAATCTTTTATCCCGCACCTTTATCTAATAAAAATATAAACCAAAAATTATCTATTAGTGTTGTTGTGAATTTGCATGTTCAAATGCTACACACATAGGATTGGTAGAACATAATCCTACGACCATTTCCAGCTGCCAAAAGCACATAACAACTCCAATAACAACAATGTCACAACCGATAATTTTGCACTGGAAATTATTTTCTAGCCCAACCAAAATAATTACAATAGCAGAAAAATGCACTGGAAATAGCAGAAATCAAACAGATTCTGCAAAGTAAATCTTTCCCATACTTTTCCAAGCCAATAATTTTCTCAAGTATCGAAACATGTCTTTTCTTTCTAACTAGATGCTCACAACCATTTTTCCCAATAGTTCCCAAATTTTCTCCAAGGACAGTTAATTAATCGAGTTAATAAATAAAATAAATATGAATTTCGACAAATCAATAGGTCTGCAAAACCATATAAAAGGGGAAACCACATTGTATGCAGCTGAAAAAACTAGTCCAGTTAAAAAATTAATTACTGTAAGAAATAAAATCAAAAAATAAAAGTTACCAAATAAAAAATATTAAGATTTTAAGGAAATAATACATAAGAAGAGCTGAAGGTTACCCAAATTACACGCACGAAGTAGAAACTCTATGAAAACTAGTAAATAAGTAGAAACTCGATGCTAAGGTTTTTGAAAGGAAAATGAATTTTGAGTAATTGAGCAAACAGAGAGGAACTGAAAATGAAAAATAAAATACTATTCCATAAAACTTACCCAGAGCGAGCGAGTCGGTAATGACACTGACAAGCAAGAAGAGTTGTTGACTGGAAGAGATCGTATCGGAGGAGATGGTAATTTGGAGCTACTCTAGTGGCTATCTTCTACAGCGTTTTGACCGCCTTTTGACTGAGATTTGGACCGATTTTTAGAGGAGATTGTTTTGAGGTCTTTTTGACTGATTTTTACTGGGGTATTTGTGGCGGTTTTTTCACTAATTTCAAGGTGATTTAGGGTAGTTTTTGCTGAATTTGGGCAGTGAAGATGACTGGAGTCGAATATGATCTCCTTGTAATTTTTGATAGTGCGCTTCTACCCTAATTTTTAGGGGTTTACATATTTCATAGTATTTTATTAGGTACAAAAACTAAAAATTAAAAATAAAAAATCAGATGGTGGGCCCATTTCATTTTAGCGGGTATAGAAAATTTGGGTGAAAAACAAGGAGGGAATTAATGACCGTAACAATAGATATAAAGTTACCATGGATTGATTTATTGCTACGGTTATACAAAACGTTTCCATATATACCTCTATCAGAACGGCTTTAAGACAATTGCAACAATTCAGTTACTAAGTGTACTGATAATTCAAATAAATATTTGTAACGGTTAAAACCTTAACAATAGATTACCTATAGCAACAATTACTGATCCATAGAAATAAAAGACGTTGCTATCGCTCAAATTTCTAGTAGTGTTAGCCTCATCACTACTTCGTCGAGGTTAGACTCGACACTTACCAGTAGATGGGGTCGGTTGTACTGATACTGCACTCTGCATTTTTTGTGCAGATTTTTGCACCGACTCTGGTTGATCGAGAGTTGGCTGTTGCACCCGTTATCCGGAGACTCAAGGTAGATCTATCGGCGTTCACAAACCTTGAATTCCCCGTCTATCATTAATGTTTTACTATTTCTTTCATTCAAATAGTTGTACTTCTTTAAGACTTGTACTTGTAGTAAATTTTAGAAGGCTCAGAATTATGACACCAGATCCGGTTAGTGATAAATGATGAAGTTGTTATTTAGGAACAAATTTCACTTCTATTATTCTCTGTCATGCGACTTTGTTTTCTCAATACTGATTTGACTATTCTACTCTTATTCTCTTACAGATGGAGAGAATACGTACCACTTCTTCTGCCGAGCAATACCTAGATCCTTCAGTAGCAGCACCTACGAGGGGTTGAGGTCTAGGCCGAGTCCGTGCCAGAGGCCGAGGTAGGGGAAAGGAACAACCCAGCGCCCCAGCAACAGCCCCAGTAGCAGCCCCAATAGTGGATCCTCGGGTTGAGTTTGAGGAGGAGGCTCCAGCCCAGATTATTCCTGTCGAGCCAGGTCAGGTTCCGGAGGGGTTCATTGCCACCCCGTGCTTCAGGATACTTTGGTCCATTTGGTGGGCCTTATGGAGAGTGTGGCCTAGGCTGGCGCATTTCTCATGGCACTAGCCATCTCTGAGGCTGGAACAGGAGCACAGACTCCTGCCACTCACACTCTGGAGCAGATGGTTTCCGAGTATCAAACTCCAGCAGCTCATCCAGTCAGAGTAGTTCAGCCGGTTGTTGCGGCACAGGCTTGTGAGGGGCCAACTATGTCTTATGAGGCCTTATGGATATTAGACAAGTTCACCAAGCTCTTTCCAGTTCACTTCAGTGGTGCTACTTTAGAGGATCCCTAGGAGTTTCTTGACAGATCTCATGAGGTTGTTCGGAACATGGATATAGGTGAGACCAATAAGGTTGATTTTGCTGCATTTCAGATGACTGGTTCCGACAAGACATGGTGGAGAGATTATTTATTGACCAGACAAGCTGGGTTGCCTACTCTTACTTGGGACGAGTTCTCTCAGCTCTTTTTGGAGAAGTTTCTCGCTATGACATTGAGAGAGGAGCATCATCGTCCGTTCGAGTGTCTTCAGTATTAGACCCATTTTATGGATTTGGCGCCTCATGCTTTTTCTTTACTTCCTACCGAAAGAGAGAGGGTGAGGAAGTTTTTTGAGGGATTTGTTCAGCCTATCAAGTTGCATATGGCGAAGAAGACTAGAAGTGAGATTTCTTTTTAGGAGGCTACCAATGTTATCAGGCGAGTTGAAATGGTTTTTGCTCATGGAGGTAAGGGGTCTGATAAGAGACCTCGTCATTCCTGTGGGTTTAGCGGTGCCTCATTTTGAGGCAGGGGCACTTTTTATAGAGGCCATCCTCCCCGGCAATTTCATACAGCACTCTAGGCATCCCACGGTGCTCCAGTTGGTCGCGGCCCTCCTATGCCTTATTCTGACCAGTTAGCCTTGTTGATACCCAATTTTCCCTCATATATTTTTCAAATAATATACATACTTTCAAAATATTATTTTTTGCACTATTATTAATTTACAAGATTTACACAAGCGTTTCTTATAATTTTTCATAATTTTTGGATCTTTTAAATTAATTTTCTTGCATTAATTTTCAGTAGATACTCTTTCCAATTATTTGTGATGACTTAATCACTTAAAAAATTATTATTTGCATCCCTGAATACATTTTTGAAATATTTTCAGTCCATTTTTTATATAATTACAAATATTTTTAGGCTATTCGCATAAATTTGAAATAATACCCTGTAGTTTGCATTTTTATTGCAATTGACATTTTATTTAGGATCAAAATCATATTTTACATTTTTTGTAGTTTCCTATTATTGTTTAAAATATTAATTTCCATAAGTAAAATTTTATATATTTATTTAGCTATTTTATTAAATTATATTCCTTTTAATTTTCATTTTTATAAAAAGCTGGCCTGAGTTCATCGAAGCTCTTGGGAACTTTGACGCATTAAGGATTCTGGGTTTCCGAGGGAATTTATTCTTTACTGTTCTTCGCGCAACTGGTGAGTCACTATACTTTGTAATTTCATTCCTAGATATCTATGGTTTGCATACATTTTCACTCCTGAAGTTGATCAGTTTAGTATGTTTTATGGATTGTTTTTGTGTGTAATTCCATTTACTTTATTTAATCCTTTAGGTCTCTTTAACACTTAGTTTCAAGCATGTCTAAACCTAGTTCTATTTAATCCTGACTAGTCGATGTGTTAAATTATTACTGTTTGGAACTCCTACACTCTTTAGCCTCTTCTGTGTTTAATTTAGTTTTTTGACATCAATCTTGTTATTTGAATATGCCTTTACTTGCATAATTTGTACTTCTTTTAGTCGGCTAGTGGATTGAGTTCAAAGCATGAATGTGTACACCTATTGTATGGCAAAAACATGTTTCCCATAACATTCTGAATTTTTGGGGTGATAACTTGCATAATAACATGTTTTGACCCTGCTCTCTATAAGTATACCTTTTAGTATGTTTAACCCTCTCCCTGTTTCACTAGTAGTTACAATCTTCTAAGTGCTTCCCTATTGCCAAATTAGCATGATCAGGACCTATACATAGCATAACCTGTACCTTTTTTAGGTAATTAGTCTAGTGTGTCACTGCTAGAATACCTACATGTCCTATTTGACATGAATTTACCTTTCCACTCTGTTCTGAATCTCTGTAGTGTATGTCTTGCATAATTAATGTGTTTTAATCTGTTATAAGACATTTTCGCTCAATTATGATCTTGCTTCCCTGCTAATATGCTCCCAGTATGTCTTAATTCCCTATTCCTTCAGTGATTACTTGGCTTGTCATAATGTGTGTTCCTATCATGTTTCAATACAGCCTTTTCTTCTGATGAGGGTTAACATGTTTATCTTATGATACTAAGATGTGTACTTAGCATAAATTGGACTTCTTATATCTCAACCTGTTAGTATTAACTTCTGTCAAACCTAGCAACCTTTTTCTCCCCCCTAGCTCACTCAGTATGTGGTTGTTATGTTCTACTTTGCTAAATGTTGAAGTCCTACTGAACAAGTCCTATGACCTTCTTGACTGGATATTCTGTATGCTCTACTTGGCTATGTCTACTTTAGGATATAAGTGTATCACCTAACTTCTATCCCTCCATCACTGCCTACCCTCCTTTCATTGCTACTTATGCTATTCTGAACTTCTCATTCTTAGTCGGCTGAAAGCCAAGGCTACCTAGGATCTATTGATGGCCTCCCTAGCGTGAGAACTGCTCGGGGTCCAATAGAGGCCCCTATGAACTCTCACACTAGGGTTTGGTCCTTAGTCATTCCCTAAATCACAAATTACTCCTATTTCTCCCTACTCCATCCTGTTATTTGCTGTGTACCTGAATTGGTTGGTTCAAGTGATTCAACACTTGGTGCTATGGTTGAATAAATTGACTTTGGGGTCCTTTAAGGATTCGGGAGTAGTGTTAGAGAAATGTCCCATATTAGACGCATGGGTGCACTGTGTGAGAGTTATTGAAGGCCTAGGCGATGCTGCGTATTTTTTATTATGGGCCTAATGTAGGCATGTTATCACTGTTATGTAGCATTTGTACTTTTTACTCATTATTGGGCAGGGCCAAACCTTTTTGTATAAACAATTGTGGTGTTAGTAAAAATGGAATGGGTAGAATTTAATATATACGTGCAAAGGATTTTGATCACTTTATTAGAAATCATGTCTATAGGATTTTGATCAGCTTATTTGCTATTATATAACATTGTTCACTAGAAATCTTTTTCATAGGACTAAGTATAGATAAAATGAGTTCTAAGCGCCAACTGTTAGAGATCCTTCCTATAGGAAATAATTGCCCGACTGCTTAAACACTAAGCGTCATTGTTAGTAAAGTTTTGATAATTCTAGGACTCTTCCGAACAGATTTTGTTATACACTCTTATGGAGATCACTTCAGCATAACACATATAGGATTGGTAACTAAAAAAAACTTTCAATAACCAACTTATAGTTCTTGCATAATCATGTCTATAAGCAATATCCCGCATCTAATATTGCCTGCATACTTTGAATGCATAGAAAGCATGTCTATAGGTTTAAGGTTTCAGATTATGCAAATTCCTAATTGCCATATGTGTTTGCGTGCATTTGGTGCTTAAGTGTGGAGGTCAATGTGAGCATTTAATTGCTTTTACGTGAGGTCCTTATATGTATTGTTTGTTGCCTAGTTTTGCAATTTTGATCTGACTAGATAATGGACTAGAACCATCCAAATAGAGGTCCAAAACCTCATGGACCATAGGCGTGGGACAAGTAGTGCACGACTTAGAATTGAATTAGAGCGCTCTTAGGTAAACAACTTTAACATAGTAATCGGGTAGCGGGAGATGATATTCTGTGCATGCTGAGTAATACAAGTAACACCCCATCTCGAGGGAGTTACGTAATATTAATTATGTTGCACGGGGTGATTATTTAGGCTAAAAAACTTAGGACCTCCCCATTTTCTTTCTTTTCTATTTATCTGTACCCCTCTGTTCAAGACCTCTTTGTATTAAAATTCTTAGACTTGTACTCTCTTTCCTTACTTGATCATATAGACTAATCCCTATAACTTAAGTTCGGTCAAGACCCATAGTTGTGAACCTCGAGGAGTGCCTAACACATTTAAAAGAGTTTTCACATGTCGAAACCCGATTTCATGATAAAAAGGGGCGTGAAAACATTGCGACTCTGCTAGGGAATTACACTTAGGCTCTTACCATAGCGATTTTGGCTTAATGGGTTAGTCTTCTTTGATATAAATGCGCTTCCCTATTCCTCTTTGATTTGATACTACATGCACATCCCTCTCCCATTTTCCTTTTATTTGTCTAATTCATTGTTACACGCACATCCCTCTCATATTTTCCTTTTATTTGTCTAATTCATCGTTACATGCACATCCCTCTCCCGTTTTCCTTTTACTTGTTACATGCACATCCCTCTCCCATTTTTCTTTTTACTTGCTTGAATTCGTTGTAATATGCACATCCCTTCCCTGCTCAACCTTCTTCGCTTAAATTTGTTCTTCACTAGTTTAAAGATTGCCACATCATGTTTCTCCCGCCCCTAATCCCCTGCTTACATTATTACATTCCATATATTCCACAAACTAACTTCTTATTTTGTCTTTCTTTTATTTTTTTCCTTAATACTGCATTTATTGCATTCACATATTTATCATGCGAATACTTGGAAACGTGTTATTATATTTTCATAAAGTATGCTCCACATCATATTCTACTCGTTCCCGATTAATAACATAGCAGCACTTGATGAGTGTCCGTGCTCTTTCAAAGTTACCCCTTTTAAAATCAGAAAGGCTTATTTGCGGTAAACTAGTCGATCAGTGGTGCAGTCAACGGTTCCGTGTCTTTCCCTCTCAAGTTGTCAACTTGAAAGTACCAATCTAGACCCTTCTACAAAACCTCACTCCAATATCAACTGTGCATGCATCATGTCAAACCTAGTATGGGTTAGAACGTTGTCAACGCGATAATCAACTAAGGTAAGACTTGTCAAAAGTTCGACGGGATTTCCACAATCTGAATGGACAACCATCAGGTTGGGAGGGGGAGATGGATAACTCTATCTATTTTGCAGAAAATAAAGCACGAATTCTCCAAGTTCGACATGGTTCAAACATCCCACCTTTGATGCTTAATTGGTGGAAGAACCTATCACCTAGTGACAAGAATCATGTGAAAAGGGTCATTGGTAATTTACCGTCCTTATTATACATTCGGTAAAATGGGGTATTGATTGAGGCCGCCACTATGTTTTGGGATGAGAAAAGATCTGTCTTCCGCTTTGGAGACATAAAAATGACCCCTCTCTTTTAGAGGAAATATGAGGTTTTGCTAGGCTGCTATGGGATAGTCCGGGTTTATTAGTACCAGAAAATCGCACTCCCCGCGATTTTTGAAAATGATGGGTTTCAAGAAAACTGATGAGTTACTCTGTCTGAATAAGTCATACATCCCGTTTTAATTCCTTTATGAACGTTATAGTCAAAGGTGGAAAATGCATTAAGGGTTTGAATTATGAGGATTGGGTATTCAGGCAGATGTAGAACTTTCGCAGGGTTACAAACCTCCTAAGTTCGAAATGTTCGACGGAATTGGTGATCTGAAAGTGCATTTGA
>ML326282.1:36396-50020 GCA_005239505.1 Nicotiana paniculata | reverse complement strand
TTCCTATATTACTTGTCGACCACGTACACTTGCGTGTGCATTGGGAAATCAACCAACACTTAACTCTCCAACCAAACCTCTCAGAGAGGTACTTTCATGAACGTCCTTCCAATGGAGCGATTAACAAAATATTTTCTACCCAATCTCTAAAACCGGAGACATTCTCGATTGTTCCCATGATTGCTGCAAAAAGAAAAAACAACTACGGTGTTAGTAAAACATCTAAAGCAAAAAGCAAGGAATGTGAGCTAAAATGTACTCACGTTCACGATTCCACTTCTGAGGGAAAGGAATATTTTCTTCACCTACTAAGCCAACCGTAGGCACAACAACGTATCAAAGGTACCAACCTCGATCCTTATCATCTTTAGAAGTCACTAACACCATTTTACTCCTAGCAGCCAGGGTAAAAATTCCCCGACGAAACAACATTGGGGAATAGAGGTGGATAAGGTGATGAAAGGTAAAGGGGATCGAAGCTAAGGTATCCAAGTATCTAAAATATGCAACGACTCGCCATACAAGAGGACCGACTTGTCCCAAGAAAATTTTGAAAAATCAACAGAACTCGATGATAACCGGGTTAATGGGAGGCTTAAACCCTAATGTAAAGGGATAGGTATAAACAAAAGAATGCCCCGTCTTGTAAGACGTTATTCTTTGATTACTGTTTGGAATGATTACAGGAAAATCGGAACTCCAATAACAGTCCCTGCGTATAAGAGGAATTAAACCTTCAGTGAGTTGGGTAAGGTACTTGTCAGCACCGTCAAGAGACGACAATGAAGAAAGCTGATCTCTAAGGGCCTGACTAACCCTAGCAAAGGTGAACACCGTAGGCACTATTTCATTGACCCTCGGTTCGCGCAAAGGTTCGTGATTTCCTCTACCTTTAGACGAAGATCTAGAAGCCCTAGCCCTCGGAGAAGTTAAAGACCTAAAAGAAGGAGGGGAAGTAATTTGAGAAGAGGTAGAACCCCTTGAAGGAGTAGAACCTAAACTCCTCAACCTGCCGCCTCTCCTATTCCGCGTTGGAGCAGAAGAGGGAGTCAAATCATCTACGTTTATGACTCTCTTAGATTGGTTTGAAGAAGACATATCTACAAAGACAAGGAAAAAGTTCTTTACAAATAAATTTTGAAAGTTAGAAGTTTTTCGTGAAAGAAAAGAAAGGGGGTATTTATACTCGAAGACAACTGTCAAAACTGGGAAAAAACAATGATGTGAAAGCCATAATTAAAGATGTCACTTCGTGACTAATACAACCGCATAAAGCCCTAAAAGGCGCTGAACAATTGCAGAACCAACCCGGAAATGCCACGTGGCATAAGCATTAAATGGAAGTGACAAGCGACGCCTATATTCAGAAAAAGATGCAATGATTCGAGTGAAACGACGACAAAATATTCCCGCCATAAATGAGTATCCACTTACCAAATATTAATCGATAAATATATGGTAAGTGGGGGGACTATCTGTATTGGTAAAAAAAGAGATTCACACGTGTAATAAATCTTGATGATTCAGCAGTCTATGTGGAGCAATGAAGACACGAAAACTGGACGGGACTCTATGAAGAGGTATGAGGTAAAGAGGCACGACAAATCACACCAACATGTTAATTAGCTACGGAAGTCTCAACCTGATTGAGAAGATGAAGAGACACGGTCAAAATGTATTTGGGCGGAACAAAAGGCAGATTCAGAGATCTTCAATTAGTGATCCACACGTTACACAATATTCACGCAACAGTTACAGTTACTCATTGTAACGTTACATTAATGTCATAATTAGTCATTAATGCTCAAATCACTGAAAAAGGCAGACGTTACATTAGGAAATTCCCTATATAAGGGAGTAAAATATAACCTGTAAGGGGCATCCGAACTACTATTGCAATACACTTTACTTTTCGTACATCTCATCGATTTTTCTTTGTATTACTTACAATAATCAGTCTTGCCTTGGTTATTAGAAACCCGTGTTCATCCTAAAAATAGCTTTGGTCAAAGGATCAAATTCTTTGGTTAAGCACTCGGGGAGCCTCGAGTGTGTTTCAGGGTGGTTTCGGACCAAGTTTGGCTGATTTGCAATTGCTGGTGCTGGTGTCTGATTTTCTTCTTCGCAAACGCGAAGGGATTCACGCGTTCGCGAAGAAGGATTTTTGTGATGCTGAGATTTTCTCATCGTGAACGTGATTAAGGAGACGGGAACGTGGAGCAGAGGCTGGGGAAGCCATGGAGAACGCGTGTGGGCAAACGCGAAAGCAAAGAGGAAGGGGATCTGGGGCCCGCCAGGCGTTAAGCCTTCTCGAATGGGGCTCGTGGCTTGCGAACGCGGAGGGCAGAGGTCGGAAGGATTCATAAATGCGATGAGGAGGTCGCGAACGCATAAAGGAAATTTGGGGGTTATAATCTTTGTCCTTCGCGCTCGTGATGGTTTTTCGCGATCGTGATGGTCTTTCCGCAATCGCGAAGAAGAGAGGGTTTGGGCATATTTGATTAAATACGGAATTTGGCCCATTTTCTTCCATTTTCACTTGGTTGGGGGCGATTTTATAGAGCTTCAAGGGGAGATTTTTCTTCAAGCAACACAAGGTAAGTTATTCCCACCTATTGAGAGTTAAATACATGGATTATATAATGATTTAAACATGAAAATTAGTAAGAATTTAGAATACCTAGAAATTGGTATTTTTGGAATTTGAACACGAAATTGGACATAGAATTAGGAATGCATTATATATTTGAGTTTGTAATGTTATTGATAACGATTATCTTCGAAAATTTTCAAAATCTGGGCACGTGGGTCTGATGGTTGATTTTATAGACTTTTCAAGCGGAATTGGGAATTTGTTTAAATTGATTAATTATGGGTATTAAAGTATATTTTTGTTGGTTTGCACATTGATTGAATATTTTTGGATCGACGGGCTTTGGTTTGAGGCCTTGGAGCCGGTTTTGGAACTTTGGAGCAAGGTAAATCTCCTGTCTAACTATGTGAGGGAAAAACTACCCCTATGTGATGTAATTATTATGTGTTACTTGTTGCAAGGAATACGTACGCACCAGGTAATGAGAGTCCGTGCATAGCTAGATTCATGTTATGTCCAGGTAGAATTTAGGTTCCCGCCATGCTATAACTATACTATTTGAGTTGTCACTTGCCTATTAAATTCCTTTATTTTATGTTGAGACTTGAGGCGAGACTTGTGTAGAGTGATAAACTTTCTATTGTAGAGATTTGACGAGATTCATGATTAGCCGTCAGATAGTTGTACTCCTCCTACGAACTTTGGAGCGAGGTAAATCTCCTGTCTAACTATGTGAGGGGAAAACTACCCCTAGGTGATGTAATTATTATGTGTTACTTGTTGCAAGGAATACGTACGCACCAGGTAATGAGAGTCCGTGCATAGCTAGATTCATGTTATGTCCGGGTAGACTTTAGGTTCCCGCCATGCTATAACTATACTATTTGAGTTGTCACTTGCCTATTAAATTCCTTTATTTTATGTTGAGACTTGAGGCTAGACTTGTGTAGAGTGATAAACTTTCTATTGTAGAGATTCGACGAGATTCATGATTAGCCGTCAGATAGTTGTACTCCTCCTACGAATTTCTCCCATGTTATGAGTTCTCACCGAAAGGTTTCCCTTATAAATTTATAACTCACACGTCTATTCATGAGTGGGGTCAAGGACCCGTCAAAGCTTCTTATTCTAATGAGATCAGACCGTTCGACCCTCGAGAGTGTACACACTATGATGGATCAGGTCGTATGCCTCGACATAATTTATGTACCACACTCTTATGGGAGTGGGTTGTTCGCATCAACAATAAAAATAGATGTATCTATCGTTTGGTAATGTTATGATTGATCGGGCCGCACCCCTCGGGATTTCTATAAAATATTCTTACAAAATCGTGCAGAATAATAAGCAAGAAGCCAACATATCTATGAGCTTTTCCTGATTGAACTATGCCGACCTATATGGTAAGGTCCATTATATATATATGTACTTTTATTGAGGAGGTAGCTACTAGCTGAGAGTTGAGTTATCGCTGAGAAGAGGATTATACCACGTATTATACTTGTTACTTCGTTTATTTTCTCTTATTCATATATGTTTACTTCTATTGTATCTATTTTATTGGACTACTAGTAAGTGTTGATGTCGACCCCTCGTCACTACTTCTATAGGGTTAGGCTAGATACTTACTGGGTACACATTAATTTACGTACTCATACTACACTTGCTGCACTTTTTGTACATATACATATATGTCCGGGGGTCTTTGGGCGCGGAGGCGAGGCCATTTCATGGACTTTGTCGTGAGCTGCATTTCATGTTACGATCCGCAGCCTGCAGAGTCTCTATCAGAATTATTTATGTTTTCCTGTCTAACTTGTATTCTAGACATGTTGTATTTTATTATATTTCTGTTGATGCTCATGTACTTGTGACACCGGGTTTTGGGGGTTCTTACTGGTTGTTTGTTATTGTAGTTCGCGTAGTTATTATATACTATTTAAGTAATGGAGATTATGAATTTCAAAAGTAATAAAATGAGTAAATAAATTGATAAATCAATGTTGGCTTGCCTGATGGAGGCGTTAGGCTCCATCACGACCTATAGTGGATTTTGGGTCGTGATCACCGGGAGCAAAATTCTTTCTTTTTGGAAGCGGGTAACGCACTCTTGTAATAATTCAGGCTCTCCATGTGCAATACTGAATATGTCGGCCTTCCATGCTTGTATTTTTTTGGCCCCGGCGCGAGCCTTGATGAAAGAATCTGCGAGTATCTCAAAGGAATCTATGGAATTCTCGGGTAATATACCATGTTAGAGCTCCCCTCGTGAGAGTTTATCCAAATTTCTTTAGCAACACAAATTCAATTTCGTGAGGAGCTAAATTATTTCCTTTTACCGTCGTTGTGTAAGCAGTAATATGCTCATGTGGGTCTGAAGTCCCGTCATACTTTGGCATTTCGGGCATTTTTAACCACTTCGGGATTAGTTCTAGTGTCGCACTCGGCTTGTACATCAATTGAATATTCTTCGAGTCCGAGCCTTTCAATACTGGTGGGCGACCGGGATTTGGTCCATGCGGGCATTTATTTCCCTAATAAACCGTAAAAGTTAATTCTTGAACAGGCCGTTCTCGTCGTTGAGACCGAATCTGCTCCCCACAGTCCCGTCGGATCCAACTTCACCTATGGGAGTGTTGTTTTTGACTTTGTGCATTGTTTGGTTTGCAGGAACACCAGGAGTAATTGGATCTCGTGTGTTTGCATTAAGCCCCCAATAACGCTTGCATCAGTTCCATAATAACCTTATCTTGCCACGTGAGATGGACTAGAATGATCGTGTGTTGCTCTTGCAGGACCCTCATCGCATCCACGACATGCTCCTCATCAGTATCATCGGGAGTTGTTTCCCGAACCTGTCGAGGGTACTGCATGTCATGCACCAGCTTGGCGTCATTCCCCTCATTTTGGGTGTCACTGATTGAATCTTCAAAATGAGGTTGATCCCCTCGAATTTCACGGTTTTGCATGTTGTTAACAACGTTATCTTCCATTTTTTGTGATTTTTTCTAAGATAAGATAATCAAATCACGTTAGTAAAAAAGGCAAGGATCAATTTAATTGCACAGCTGTCTAGGCCCCACGCTGGGCGCCAAATTGTTTACCTCTAAAACGGTAAAGTTAAATTTATACGTGATTTTTAAACAAGTAGACTAATTTAATCCTGAAATAATGCAATAATTGAAGAAATGTGCAATGCTTAGCCTTAAAATGGAGATGAAACAACAGAGATGACAGTTTCGAGAACAAGGTTCCCGGACAACAATGATGAGATCAAAAAACGGGAAAGTAAGATTGTATTAAGCTTTTGTATAGAATGTAGTGTAAGTTTAGCTGGAAAATTCGCGTCCTTTACAATGATAATTTGACTAACTATTTTATAGCTGTAATTAGGGAAGGAGGTCCTAGGATCGTTCCCTCCTTTAATATCAATTATGAGGGACATTGATCAAAATGTAACGGTGAACATAAATGCCAAATTCCCTGCAACGGGTCGTCGCTCTTAATGCTGCAGAATATTCATTATTAAATACTACTTGGCGCAAAGCATTTAATACACCTTTATGAACGTTATCCCTTTCGGTGACAAGCGGAATGACTATGTTCAGTCTTCGGCCATCCCCGTCTTGGGTTCCACGCGTCTTTCTTTTAGATGACCACATGTCATATTATATTTCACTGTATACGATGTTCTAGCTGAAACTCGAAAAGGAAGAAAGAGAACTTGTGAAGTTGAAGTAATAAAATTATAAAGCTAATTTTATTATTTAAAAGTATGGAACTTGTTCATGGGGGCTGCTGGAATTACTGTGTCATTGATTCAATTGAAGCAGGTTATAACGCATTGGTGGTATGCTCAATGTTGTCCAAAGTTAAAGCCATTGTTCCAAGCGGTACCATCTATTATCACTTGGGAACTTTGGAAGAGAAGAAATGCAGGTAAACATGGGGGTTCAGTGTCCACAAAAAGGGTGATTCACGAGATCAATAGGACATTGCATCGACTGGCAAGGGTGAGGTATGCTTGGATGCCTAATATTCCATTGTTATAGCCACACATAATTCAATATTTTGAAGGATATAAACCTATATTGATCACTACAAGAGTAACATGGAAGCTTCCTTTTCATGGTTGGTACAAATGCAATACTAATGGAGCCTCAAAAGGAAATCCTGGTCCTAGCTCATTAGGCTTTTGTGTGAGGAATGATAAAGGTGATGTGGTGTATGCAAGGGCAGTAGACTTGGGGGTGACAAATAATGTGGTGGCTGAAGCTAAGGCTATTCTTCAAGCATTGGAATAATGTGTGGAGCATGATCTTCACCCTCTTATATTGGAGACGAATTCATTAGTGATGAAGAAAGTGATAGAAGGGGAATGTGACCCTCCTTGGGTAATTGAAAATGATGTGAAGAGAATTATAGAGATGAAGGGCAACTTCAATGTGATCTTTCAATATGTGTTCAGAGAAGGCAATTCAATGGCGGATTTTGTAGCTAACATTGTGTTTTCTTTTACAGGTACATCTGAGTTTCACTCATTCTTTGAACTGCCTAGTGCAGGGATGAGGTTGATTGATTTAGACAAGTCTCAAACTCCTAACATTAGGGTTAGAATAGCAAAGAGAAGAGCCCCAGACTGATGGCTTCACAGTATTGGAATCTGCACATACCTGCATGTTTCTTTTATGTCTCATTCTATATGTTATTAAGGTACTTTCCAGTGGTATTAGCATGGTCACATGCTCGTTCTGAGGGTGCTTTGATAGTGTACAGTACCTATGTGATAAGCATGTATTGGATAGTGCAATTTATTCTACCTCGGATATGTTGAAATACTAAGGGAAAGGTTGAACCTGTTATGTTGTATCTGTGGAGATTGTTGAATCATTTCTCAGTGGTATTAGCATGGTTTCATACTCAATCTGAGGATGGTATGGCAATGTCTACAATGATGTCGACATTAAATATTCTGGAAGGGAAGGATATGAGCTTACAAGATCACAAAAATGCACAATTTCTAACGCTTGAGTATGCCTCAAGCTTGGCTTTTGCCTTGCAAGGCCTACTTAAATCCAGCCCCAACCTGGTCTTTGCCTTGCAAGGCCTGCCGAAAGCCAGCCCTAGCCTGGCCTTTGTCTTGCAAGGCCTGCCGAAAGCCAGCCCCAGCCTGGCCTTTGCCTTGCAAGGCCAGCCTAAAGCCAGCCCCAGCCTAGCTTTTGCCTTGCAAGGACTGCCTAAAGCCAGGTACTTTTACATGTTAAATTTTATGAGTGCGCATATGATTAATACTTGGACAAACTCAGTACACTGCATATGGATATCATATAGTAGCTACACTTGGTAGACTATGCTGGCTTCAACTCTATGGTGGAGATGTTTAGAATTCATGTTAGCCTATGGACAGTATACTCTGGTGCCTGGTGAGAGCTTGATAGGTGTTTCTTGGTATTTACCAATGGCAATTGGATTCACATACACTGACAGGAGAAGGAAGCACTCATCTTATTTTGTTGTAATAGTTATTTCATTAGACTTTAGCTTTTCTATCTTGTTAGTAGCTAGTAGCTTCATGCAACTTCTATTTTGGTTTGGACATATTGTAAGCTTTGGATCCATATTGGGATTTTATTTATATATTAGCCACTAGGCAGCCTGCCTAGTGGTATTCTTTAGTCATGAATATCATAGAACACTTTTCTGGAAGATGGCATGATAATAGTGAGCCCATTAGGACAATGCTCCAAAATCTGAGGTGTAAAACCCTTACATCTTTCAGATGGTATAAATATATTTTCTAATCTAGAGTGATGAAATTACCAGAGAGTAATAGCNGCTTACTCATACGGTAAGCTCTTTAGTGTATGCACTCAGGAAGGTTTAGCCCTATGTAATGAAATCAAGCTAAACCAACAAATAAAGAAACATCGTCTCACTGAGAGACAACAATTAGGTGAATTCTGTGAACAATTTGCCATTGACATTCCGTCCAATAGAAAGAAATCCCATAAGAAAAAGGATTTCAAAAGGAGAAAGGGTTCGCCGGAGAAACGGCATGAAAAGACCCAAAGAAGAAAGGCTTTTCATAAAGCCAGAAAGGGTTTTGTTAAATCAAAAAAACCCCAGGCCTGTTACAAATGCGGAAGGATAGGCCATTATGCAAAAGATTGCAAAATCAAGGACAAAATCAAAGAACTTGATTTAGATGATAATATCAAAGATTCTCTTTGTAAAATTCTCCTAAATTCTTCTCCGGAGAATTCTGACAATGATTCATCTACTAGTGAGGATTTACGAGTCCTTCAAGAGGAATATTATATTTCATCCTCTGAAGATGAGCAAGAGTTCTACGAAGAAGGACAATGCTCAAATCAATGTTGTAATACTGATGGCAATCTTTTTAATATCTACTCGCACTTTGCAGATTTAAAAATCAATCTCTTGACCAATGATAGCATTATTGAGCTATTAAGGGTTATTAAAGACCCGAAATTAAGGTCCTAGTTAATTGACAAACTTCCTACAAATTATGAAGTAGGAACAGAGGTGGAAGGCATTCCTTCCCAGAAAGGACCTTACACCATGTCAGAGATCAAAAATCTGGTCAAAGAGAAATCCCAACCTGATAGGTTGGCTAATGTACAATATTTAAGCACTGAGATAAATTATCTCAAAAAAGAAATCTCGAATTAAAGGCTTCAAACGTAGCCTTAGATGAAAGAATTTTCAAAATAGAAAATTCTGAGAAAGATATCAGTATCAAGAATAATGATACTGTTGCATGTTCTTCAGAAAATAATATTGTCCATACTTTATTAGCAGCCATAGATTTTTCTGAAGAAGAATTTCTGGAAAAACTCCAATATTTATCACCCAAAAGTTTTTAATAAAAATAACTCTTTTAATCGGCTACAATTTCAAAAAAAAAGTTTATTGGTTTATTTGATAGTGGAGAAGATTTAAATTGTGTAAAAGAAGGAATAATACCTTCCAGATATTTTCATAAAACCACTCATCGTCTGAAAAATGCTAGTGGTGGTTCAATGGGTATTTCATATAAATTACCCAAGGCTTATATTTGCCAACAAGATATATGTATTCCGGAAAATTTCGTTTTGGTAAAAGATCGCAGGGATGTAATACTCGGTGTCCTATTTTTTATTAAATTAGTGCCTTTTTTGTACTGGGATACAAAAGGTTTTACTAGTACTTATAATAGCAAAAATATCACTTTTGAGTTTATAACTGAACCTGTTCAGAGATTTTTGAATGGAATTATTTCTCATAAAATTATTTCAAAAATAAACCAAATTGCATTTTTGAAAAATTAAATTAGTTCTATTACTGTTGATCAGGATTTAAAAAATCCTAAATTAGTAGAAAAAATAAATTTTCTCAAAAACTAGTTTTCTGCTTCTATTTGTGGTGACCATCCGAATCAATTTTGGGGCAAGAAAAAACATATCATAAATCTTCCTTATGAGGAAGGCTTTTCTGAGGATAAAATCCCTACCAAGGCTCGAGCTTGTCATATGAACTCTACTTATTTAGAGTTATGCAAAAAGGAAATTGATTCCTTATAACAAAGGGGTTTAATAAGACCCTCAAAGTCTAAATGGTCTTGCACTGCTTTTTATGTCAATAAACATGTTGAACAGGAGCGGGGAGTTCCAGACTAGTTATCAACTACAAACCCCTTAATAAGGTATTGAAATGGTTCAGGTATCCAATCCCTAATAAGAAGGATTTATTAGATAGATTACATGATGCCATCATATTTTCAAAATTTGATTTAAAATCGGGTTATTGACAGATTCAGATATCTGAATTAGATAGATATAAAACTGCTTTCAATGTTCCAATGGGCCAATATGAATGGAATGTTATGCCTTTTGGTTTAAAAAATGCTCCTTCAGAATTTCAAAAAATTATGAATGATATTTTCCTTTCCTATACGGATTTCATAATTGTTTATATTGATGATATTCTAGTACTTTCAAAAAATATAGAATCTCATTTTAAACATTTGGATTTATTTAAGAAAAATATTTTCCAAAACGGTTTAGTAATATCCAAACCAAAAATGTTGATTTTCCAAAACAATGTCAGATTTTTAGGTCATAATATAGAAAAGAGAAGAATCATTCCCATCAATAGAAGCATTGGATTCACTTCTAAATTTCCTGATATTATTAGTGATAAGACCCAACTTCAAAGATTTTTAGGAAGCTTGAATTATATTTCTCCTTTTATAAAGGATCTTGCTAAGGATACAACTCTTCTTTATGATATATTAAATAAGAATCCCAAAGCTTGAACTGACAGTCATACTGCATCAGTCAAAAGGATTAAGCAAAAGGTTCATAACCTTCCATGCTTAACTTTAGCTAATCCCACTTAGGTAAAGGTTGTGAAAATCGATGCCTCTGATATTGGTTATGGGGGAATATTGAAACAATGTTCTCCATTAGATAAACAAGAATATCTTGTTCAATTTTATTCTGAAAAATGGAATGAATCCCAGAGAAATTATGCAACTGTAGCTAAAGAAATTCTTGCTATAGTAAAATGTGTTATGAAAGTCCAAACTGATTTATACAATCAGAAGTTTTTGATAAAAACTGATTGTCAAGCTGCAAAATTTATCTTTAATAAAGATTTTAAACATGATGTTTCCAAATAAATGTTTGCAAGGTGGCAAGCTTTATTAGCCCCTTTGATTTCGAAATATTATACAAAAAAAGGTCTGATAATACCCTTCCTGATTTTCTTATAAGAGAATATTTGAACTAATAAGTTCTCTTTTGACTTTTTCAGATAATGAGGCCTACATACAGACCTCCTCGGCAACGAGGAAGAGGAAGAGCATATACTAATAGTAGAGAGAATAATATTCTCGCTCAAATGGGAAACCAAAAGCTAATTGTTACTAACATAGCAGGAGGTAATACCGATCATCCGTTATACAAGGAATTTATGGATTATATACAATCCAAGAAAAATGAAGGTTCATCATCTAATGTGCCAACCTACTCCTCAGTTATATCAAAGGACAGTAATGAAAACCTTGAGGTTTATAACCGAAAGGGTACAAAAGAGTCAATAATTCTTTTGGAACAATCCGACCTAAAATGGAAGAATAACCAATGGCAATTAATGGCCAGGTATTTTGATACAGCGTCATACGCTACTCCTGCTTATAAATACAGGATGCACTATGAGATTATACTCTCAAAAACAGGATCAGCTGAGATTCAGCACTTTTATCCTGCAAATACAAGAAAAACTTATAGTTTTTCGAAAATCATTATCAAGAAGGTAATACCTTCAGATGAATGGGGTATTAGTACCCTCAAGGATCGAGAATATGATCATCCTGACCAGAAAGTCTCAGTTAAATTTAATTATTGGGACTATATTGAAAGTTTTAATAAAAATTTTCTTTTNTTCAAGAGTTTATATACTCAATGGGTAGAAATATCTCCCAAAATTACCTCCCTCCAAAAAGATAATATCTTTTATGATGGCATTGCAGCCATGTATTTTTTCATTGAATTTTCCATTCCATGGATAATGAAATGGGATGTGGAAACTGGTCATACTAGTGAAGTAATTCATTGTCTTCAAAGAATTGTTATAATAAATTCTGGCATAAATTAGTCCAGACGAACCAGCAAGGACAATTATTTGGTGAAGAATTTATTTAGCAAATCCACGAAAAAATTGATCTCTATGCCAAACAAGAGAAAGTCAATACTGGTGAAGGAGAGATGAGCCCCTTCCAACAAATTACCAAAAAGCTTAAAATGAAGAAAGGAGCTATATCCAAGCAAGAAATCCTCGCTTCATATTTAGAGGAAATAAAGAAAGATCTTGTAAGAAATTTTGAAACAAAGATTGGAGATAATATCTCTATGACCTCCATAGGAAATACTTCAGATGGAGAAACCTGTGCAGCAGGAGAAACACAAAGTACCTCGGACACAGAGGTAAATATTAATGAAATAGAGGACTTTCTTGAAAAATTGAAGGAAGCAACAGAAGAATCTTTTGTTAAAGACAACAAAGGAAAAGGAAAAACATGAATAGACACGAAGGTCCCATAGGATGAATTATTGGGGTAATAAAGACAAATATCATAAAGTAACAGACCCCTTCATTATTAAAGGGAATCTACTTTTATAAAGTAGTTTGTCCGTTTGTAATGTCCTGAAAGTAACGGGCCTCTCCATTATTGAAGGGAATCTACTTTTATAAAGTAGTTTGTCCGTTTGTAATAATGTAGAATTTTCTTTTTTCGGCCATTATTGTAATTATTTTGTCAATCATTCTTTTTAGTTTTTTTGTTTGTATACCGATCCATTATATAAGGATCATTTGGGTTTTTGGAGGAGGCAGGCATTAGCCAAAGCTCTCCCTTCTCACTAGTTTCTCTCTAATCTTGTAAAGAACCCCTCTTGAATACTTTAAATTGGTTTATAATAAGAAAAAGAAGGTCTTGGCCCCAAGCTCGAAGGTCTCGGGTATTGTTCTTTTCTTTCATCCTATTCTTTTTGAAGTACTGTTATCCTAAATGATAGACTAAATAGGTAAGTGTTAGACTTAGTATTCGAAGGTTATTTACAAAGCATGTTTTGTTATTAAAAAGCCTACTGTATCACCCCAATGAGGTTTTAGGTTAAGAACTATATAGACCAGGCAGTTGCTAATTTCGACAGCAAACCTTGGTTAGGCCAACCTAACCGATGATGCTTGTAAACCCGTTTAGGCAGGTGGCCGTTGAAGGGTTGTGAGGAGCATCGTGATTTAAGTNACAAGCTGATCACGTGCGCGATTTGAGAAAGTTCTTTGAACGGCTTCGAAGATACGACCTTAAGATTAATCCAGCCAAGTGTGCAGTTGGGGTTCCATCTAGGAAGCTCCTCGGTTTCATAGTCAGCCGGAGAGGCATCAAATTGGACCCATCTAAGACAAAGTCCATTCAAGATTTGCCACCCCCGAAGAATAAGAAGGAAGTCATGAGTTTGCTCA
>ML326282.1:0-36065 GCA_005239505.1 Nicotiana paniculata | reverse complement strand
TTCTCATCGTTAATAGAAATCTGCAAATTAGGATAAGCATTGAAATAAACAGGGCCATAAGCCAAACTGGTTTGCACAGTCCCTATAAGCGACTTTTTTCAGTTTTGATTTCTGCCATCTCTGAGAATTGCAATGAAGCTTTCAGGTAAGCCTCTTAAAGTAAGTGGCTTAAAGGCGACTTGTATTAAGCCTATATGTATAAATCTATGTGAGTCCCTATAAGGGACTAAATCATTTTCAGATAATAACCTGAAGGTAGCATTGAAAAAATTGGTTTAAAATAAGTTGTTAAAACTACTGAAGAGACTATCACTGTAGATAGTGACGATGCTACCTTCAGGTTATTATATGAAAATGATTTAGCCCCTTATAGGGACTCACATAGATTTATACATATAGGCTTAATACAAGTCGCCTTTAAGCCACTTACTTTAAGAGGCTTACCTGAAAGCTTCATTGCAGCTCTCAGAGATGGCAGAAATCAAAACTGGAAAAAGTCGCTTATAGGGACTGTGCAAACCAGTTTGGCTTATGACCCTGTTTATTTTAATGCTTATCCTAATTTACAGATTTCTCTTAACGATGAGAATTCTTTAAAATAGATAGAATACACGCGCACCTTAAGACTAGTCTAAAAAAAAACATACAACTATGAACTATCACATTTACAAAACTACACATCCCACAAATTTTGCAAATATGTTTCTCTCCGTCCCCCATAATAGTGATATGTAAAGCCGTTTTTTGAGATTGTTCATTAATACATTTAATCGTGAGTTTCGATAATTTGATTTAAAGCCTTTTTTTTGTTGTTCATTAATAATTTTGATCGTGAGTTCGATAATCTTATTATTTGTGATTTTTTTTTTTTAAATAAAATAGTTGCAGTCTATCTAAAAGGAGCAATAACTATTCAAGCAGTATTTGTTTTAGGGTGTGTTTGGTACGAAGGAAATTATTTTCTGAAAAATATTTTTTTAATTTTTTATGTTTGGTTAGCTTAATTTAAAAAAAAATATTTTCCTCCAATTTGAAAAAAATATTTTCGAAATTCTTTTTCAACCTTAGCCACCCAATCTCTATCCCCACCCTACCTCTATCCTAAATAGAAAATTTATTAATAGTACTTTATTTTCATGTTATAGATATAGTATTTTTTTTCTTCATTTTGAATAAATGAGTATTTTCTTTTCAAGATCTTTTTTCACTTTAACAAAAATAAATAATTTATTTTCATGATATAGAATAAATATTTTCTTTCATTTCAACAAAATAATTTTTTTTTATATGATGTAGAAAAAGTATTTCTTTTATTTCAACAAGCTGAGCAACATAAAAATTATTTTCCTAAAAAATATTTTCTATTAATCGAACACTAGAAAAAAAATTTCTGGAAATTTATTTTACTCACCAACTAAATAAGTAAAAATAAATAATAAAACTACTCATTTTTCGCGAAAATATTTTTCAAGAAAATATTTTACTTAGTACCAAACACAACCTTAGTCCAAAAAACTCGGCATGCCGAAAAATAAAATAAAAAAAAATGAAAATCTCAAGCAAATCATCTTATGCCACATATCTAGCGTAGAATCCACATGAGATACGTCCAAATACCTGTACCCGTGAACTCTCCACTTCCAAAAGCTTCATCCCTTTCTCAAATGGCGTATTTCTGCTCTCAGGTTCTATCCACTTCCTTCCTCACTCCCAAATCTCAGGTAAAATCTCATCCCTTCATCTGCCCATACTTGTATTAAAAGCTCACGCTAATTTTTATAATCTCATGACACATATTAAAGTTGGATTTAGTAAATACTAGAAATTTAAGTCAACTTTGTTACTCTCTTAACTAATTGTATAATTTATTTAAGTAACATAATATAGACATAGTATCTCAGTCTGCACCTGCTGTGAAAAAGCTAAATTCATTCATGATTTTCAAATTTAGATTCCTGTGATGTTGAATCCAGGCGTAGCTTGCATCAAAAGCTTTCATCAGTCTAGGTTTTTGCATATTAAGGCAATGCAGGGCGATAAGGTTCACACGCCTACGCCGTCCGATGAGTGCATGGTTAGAGTTCCGCATGTTCTGACGGTTGCCGGCTCCGATTCCGGCGCCGGAGCGGGAATTCAAGCGGATCTCAAGGCTTGTGCTGCTCGGGGAGTTTATTGCTCCACTGTGATCACTGCTGTTACTGCTCAAAACAGCGTAGGGGTTCAGGTATTAAAAGACTATAGTCTGTTTATGTTTTGCTAGTATGTTGTCGATTTGTGAAATTTATTGTGGTTTATTCTAGGGTGTGAACATTGTGCCAGAAGATTTTGTGGCCGAGCAATTGAGGTCGGTGCTTTCTGATATGCATCCGGATGTGGTAAGTATATCATGTTGATGTTACGATGTTCACATCCATTTGATAATGTTATTTCTGTACGATATATATGGGCTTGAGCAATTGAAGAGAGTAAAAGTCATGGTCATTGATAGGGTCATCAATAGTTCTAGCCGGGGAAGGGGATTAATGTACATGGAGTCAAGTTGTGATGCTGCACAAAATGGAATATGAGATATTCTTTTCGGAGTATTCATATATTGCTAATTTGATGCTCTTAAGATTTTCCAGCACAGGCTCACTGGTGCTTAACTTTAATTAGGGGATTATATTCCCTGTTTACTTCACTCTTTGCTTTCATATGTCTTAATGTTCTCATTGGAAACTGAATTAATCGGTCTTTCTAGTCCAAGTCGTATGTATCTTACTAATAAGTAATTTCAAGACACTTCCAAAGACCAATGTTGCCTTGTAGCCCCCGAGATTATTACAGGAAACAACGAACACATTAAGAAACTTGGAACTGCCTAACAATAGTTGGAATAGATAATTTAGGAGTTAGGATGCAAGGTTGGATGGCTGAAAGTAATGTTGATAGAGCATCCCTTACAAACAAAGTCATTGGTTAATTTACTGGTTTCCAAATTATCCGGACCATTTTCTTCAGCCATTCATATTGGTTAAATATCATGCTATTTTTGTTTTCTGTTTTTTCTGTAAACGCAAATGTCACCATATATGTGAAATTAATTTAAAGAATTGATTTTGCTATTTGGGTCTTTGATACTCAGGGGATAAAAGAGAGTCCCATGTTTGGGGATCAGATTGTGGCAGGGATTATAATTCCCTTTTATAGGATAATTTTATGCCATGGGAGGGTGGGATAAATGGTTATTTGAACAACATTAGCCCAACTCTATACCTGATTGAAATGCTTTATTTGTTGTCCGCTCAGTTGTATATATTGAAAAACTAAATATACAACCTGATCCACTATTCAAGATATACATGGAAAGAGTATACCAACACGACAGGATAAGCAATCTGCAAATTTCCATTAATGTCTCAGTTTCTGTTACAGCACTAAGATTATCTTAGGTGAAAACAGGCATGCTTCCGTCAATTGGCATAGTGAAAACCCTCTGTCAAAGTCTGAAGGAATTCCCGGTACAAGGTACACAATTCTTTTTTCTGCTTTTGAAATTTCGACGACGTTAACTATGCTGCTATCAAATGCTTGAAGACAGCCTTGGTGGTTGACCCTGTTATGGTATCCACAAGTGGACATACGTTAGCTGGTCCCTCTATTTTGGATAGCTTTAGGTATGTCATCTGCGAGTGATAGTCTCTCTCCATTTTCCCCGTGTAATCTCACCATGTAATCTCAACTGTGGATTTATTGGCTAACAACGTTTTTTTGCTGAATATTCTTCTGCCAAATTCATGAAATATACAACAAGCTGTAAACTTCCTATATGGACATGCTATCTATTGGTATATTGTCGTATGCTTGGATTAAGCTTGAACATCATTATGTTGTTAAAGACCACATTTTTCGTGTTAATTGCTGGAGCACAATAAATAAAACTTCCTTGATATATGTACTTATGTAATTTTTCTTTTTAAAAAAAAAAGGTAGTTACGTAAGTTTCACATTTTATGTGCTATAATATTTGATTCTTTATGTTTCAACTCCTTGGATAATTATGTCTAATCATATGCCTTTCATGTTCTGATAACAGGGAGGAGCTTCTTCCCATGGCTGATATAGTGACCCCAAATTTGAAAGAGGCGTCTGCTTTACTAGGTGGTGTGCCATTGGAAACAATTGCTGACATGCATTATGCTGCAAAAGCTATACATGACATAGGTCCAAGGTTAATTTTGAGTTTTTTTTTTTTTTTTTTTTTCAAATAGTGAATATTGATGCGTTGACCTGGTATTACTTATGACCAAAGTCCATTTGATGGCCAAAAAGTTTATCGAGCGTAGTTTTCAATTACAAGAGAGAAGTAAATACCTTTTAAATCATTCGAACCATCATTTGCTATCAAATGTGGCGTGATGCTTTATGCCCTCTGATCAAACCCAACAAGCTTGGTCAATCTTGAATTATTGGTGATATTTTAGGTAGAGGTAACATCTGTGGATTCTACAGTTGGCTTCCACAGGACAAAGCTTAGTACTTCATCGCATATGGCGCTTAGCAGTTAGCACCAACACTTGCAGTTAGTCTTCATGTTCTGATATTAACTTCGATGGCCCAGGTTTAACAACTTAGTGGACTTCTTCTTGATTGCCGAAAATATGAGGCACAAGTTGTCGATGAGTCGACCAAAAGAACTATGAACTGCTAGAACTATCATCCATTCACTCATGTAGCAGGTAGTTATACGCATCTCATATCTGACATCTGCTTATCATTGAAAATGGACAAACAAGATATTCACTTTTTACCAACAAGGGAAGACTTTAGGAAATCTTCTGTGGATGGATGTACGCCTACTTCATCTTGCTTGGAGGAAAATTAACTTGGGCATGGACTACGGCTGAATAAAATAAAATTAGTAGATGCTTCAAAAAGGAGTTGTAGGGGCTCATTTCTGGATGCTCTAAAGGAGTAACTTCCATCCTTCTCGAGGCTTCTCCTTGACTTGGGGCTGTGAGAGTGGGAGAAGAATGGCTGGCATTTCAAACAGAAGGAAAATGCTCTTTTACGGATTTGAAGGCGTAAAAGTTGTTAAGTACTTCGGCAATAAAGAAATAGGATAAAGTCCTACAAACCTGTTCCAGCTTATGCTGGTTTAGTACAAGTTCACAGTGTAGGGCAATTAGGGAAGATTTATAAAAAAAAATAAAAAAATAATGCTATTAGGAAGAAGTGTATTGTGGATTCTCTTCTTTTTGTGTCACAACTGTATCTCCGTAGAGGACTTCGTCTTCTAATGTGCTAAAATCTCTTAATTTCTTGGACAGAAATGTACTTGTGAAAGGAGGTGATCTCCCTGCTTCCCTTGATGCTGTGGATGTGTTTTATGATGGTATTTCTAATAATTTCTTAATATCTTTAGGAATTATCAGTGTGCTTGTTTTGTTCGTAAGTGAAAGCTTGCATGATTCTTGAATGCCTATATATGCTCATCCATATTATGATCTTTCAATTAATCCTATAGGGAAGGATTTCTATGAGTTTCGGTCGTCACGCATAATGACACCAAATACTCATGGAACTGGCTGCACTTTGGCTTCTTCTGTCGCAGCTGAGCTAGCAAAGGGTTCTCAAATGCTTTCTGCTGTTAAGGTAAAATTGACTTAGTATGGCATCTGGATATACAAAAAATCTATACATTGCTGCAAAATAGATTGTATGTTGGCACAAGGTTAGGATTTTGTGTAAACTTGATGTATAGTGGATAGTGTAACAATGGCTGAGCTTTGACAATTATCAGGTCTCTTATGAGGTGGACATAGACTAGACACTTAAGGGTCATCTGGTTGACTGTATAAGAAGATAAATCCAAGCATAATTAATACAACGTTTATTTTTCAGCATAAAACTCTGCATTAATAGTATAACCTCAGCATAACTAATACAATTCTATCTACTACTAAACTCTGCATGATAGATGCAGCTGCTTTGCATATTAAACTCTGCATGCTGATGCCCGCATAACTTATGCAGGATTCTTTGTATTATTTCATGTAGGATAGAAGATGAAATGAAAATGTATAGCTAAACACTTAAATACTCTTAATATAGGCAATCCCTACATAACAATTCCTATATTATTATCGTTCAACATATAATGATCCTACATTATTATTTTTCACGGCATAACAATCCCTGCACTGTAATTCCTACATCACTAATCCATGATCCAAATAACCCCTTAAGGTGTAGGTACGGACACTTTACACATAACATTCTGTTCTTTTTTTTGTCCTTCTCCTGTTTGTACCTTTAATGAGGAAGTGGGAGGAAGGAGTCAAAGCATGTCAAATAACTCTGACATCAGATAATCAATTCACCCTCCAGTCATCTTGCATTCTTGCACACTTTTAAAAAACAATTGTTGGTCCCTGATAGTCAAAGAGATATATTGTTGGATTCTCTGTTAGTCATGGAATTTGCTCATTGCTTCATTTAATTTGACTTGTTTGCCAAATGATGCATGTTTTCTTTTATATATATATATTTGACGTTTGCCAGGTAGCTAAACGCTACATTGAAGCAGCCTTGTCTTATAGTAAGAACATCGCCATTGGAGGTGGGCGTCAAGGTCCTGTGGATCATCTTTTGAAGCTTAAGAATAACGTGCAGCGACGACCTTTTGATCCTTGCGATCTCTTTCTGTATGCTGTCACTGACTCCAGGATGAACAAAAGGTGGGGTCGTTCAATAGTTGATGCGGTAAAGGCTGCCATTGAAGGAGGTGCCACCATTATTCAGCTGAGGTTTGTGTCTTTGAAATTGGTTCACTTTCTTTCCCTCTTTCAGTCTTCCTTTTGATTCCTTAGAGTAAGAAAGAGCTGAGGATTGTACTTACTAAACCTAGGGTGGAGAGATCAATAAACATTAGGACTATCACAAGTTCTACATATCAATATTCTGATGCAGTGGATTTCATGCTTAGGTTGCAGTAGCTTAGCTAATCCTGGGTTACATTCAGTAAAGCCTCAGTCCTATCGTGTTGGACCGAAAGGGAGAGCTTTTAACAGATGTGAGAGAATTGACCACTTAACAGTGTTATATAGCGTACAATTTGGTCTACCATTTAAATCTTCATGCATGGAAAAACCATGCATTTTCGAGCTCATATAATTTCATTAGAAAATTGCTTCGAAGAAAAATGCTCATGCACAATAAATTTAAAATTCCACTGTAATCATACTGCAGAATAACTGTTGTTTCAGTTGTAAAGAAATGAACCTTGGCCTTAACTCACCTAATAAAGTTTTTCCGGTTCTGTGCATTCAAAAGCAACACCAATGGAGAGAAGTGTAATGAAAGATCTCTTATTGACTCTGATCTCTTTGTTCTTGGATCAAATAAGAGTTATACCCTTTTTACACGTTTGCCTCAACTTGGCATTTTATTCTTAGATATCTTACCGCCATTTTCAGTAGAATCATTGGATATATATAATGATGTGACTTTATCTATTACAATTGCCAGGGAAAAGGAGGTTGAAACTAGTGATTTTCTGGAAGCAGCAAAAGCTTGTTTAAAAATCTGCAGATTTCATGGTGTTCCTCTGCTGATCAATGACAGGATTGATGTAGCTCTTGCTAGTGATGCTGATGGTGTTCATATTGGGCAGTCCGACATGCCTGCTCATGTTGCACGGGCTCTTCTTGGGCCTGACAAAATCATTGGTGTATCATGCAAAACACCGGAGCACGCCCAGCAAGCATGGATAGATGGGGCTGATTACATTGGCTCTGGGGGTGTATATCCAACCAATACCAAAGAGAACAATAAGACGATTGGTTTGGATGGCCTTAAAACTGTTTGCTTGTCATCCAAATTACCAGTTGTAGCCATTGGCGGCATAGGCATCTCTAATGCTCAGGCTGTAATGGGACTAGGGGTCCCAAACCTGAAAGGCGTTGCTGTTGTATCTGCTCTATTTGATAGGGAATGTGTTTTGACAGAGACCAGAAAGTTACTCGAGGTGCTCAAGGACTCGACCAAATGAGCAAATTGAAGAAATGCTGGAGATCACCACACACTTCCAGGCAAAGCAACCTCAATTTTGTTACCAAAAGATTTCTTGATTAAACTTTTGAAAGTAAACACGTGTGTGTAGAGAAGTAAATGCAGGCACTGGGATGTCGATATCGGTTCATTGATGCTGTTACAGTAGGAGATTGAAACTAAACATTTTCTTGAAGTTCAGTACGTGTTCATTGCCAAGGTTGATGTTTTACTTTGCCTTTAAATTTATTTATTTATTTATTTATTTATTTTTTTTTTTTTTTTTTGTGGAATTCGCCTCTCAGAGATATCTGATCTTAGTCTGTTATATACTCCCTTGCCATTTCAGGTGGATTTTTGTGTTGGTATTGGAGGGTCTCTTGTTTCAGTCGGAGCCCTGGAGATATGTATCTATGTACAATAATTGTGAAATCTAGTTAATCTGTTGTTTTAGTGGTGAGAATAAACTCAAATTTTATGTTATAGATATAAAGGAGTATTTTATTTTCTTTGAGATGTTGACGGGTTCGAGTCGTGAAAACAGCCTCTTGCAGAAATGCAAGGTAAGACTGCATATAATAGACCTTTGTGGTCCGGCCATTTTCCGGATCCGCGCATAGCGGGAGCTTAGTGTATCGGGCTGTCCTTTTTTGTTTGAGATGTTCATTTACTACTTACAAGTAAACCTAGTATAACTTACGATACCTTGTGTTCTAATAGTTGGACGTTTAACAGCAAATAGTGATAAAATGAAGGATTGTACTTGGATAACCCCTCCCCTCCAAAAAAAAAAGAAGGAAAAAGTAAAGAAAAGAAAAGAAAAGAATGGCATGGTGTAAATGATTATAATATCTTGATGGTAGCGAAGAATTCGCCACTACTTCCAACTTGCACATGTCCTATCCAGAAAAAGGTCAAAAGACACATTTGCTTGGTATAGTTCTAAAATGATTGTTTCATGCCTTTGAGCTAGACTTTTGATCATACCTCGTGAACAATTTGCCTGTTACGTATAGCAACGGAACTCCCTTTCTTTCTTTGGATAGACAAATGTCACAGGATAAAAGTTTAATTGCCATTTTCGTGACTCACGTACCAACAATTAATTTTTATCCTCTTACGTTTTAAGCTGGCTTTTAAAATAGAAAAAGACAGTTGTCGTTTTATGGGCAAAAAGAATTCTATGTTGTCATAATGCACTTTCAGCTAAGAATTGAGTTTGATATAAGCTGCAATCACACAAGGATAGTAATAGGTTTAGGCCTTTGGCGTGGAATCTTTGAACAATAGTAAACCAATAAGAGTCCAAGAAAGCAACTGTAATTTTTTACTTTCTATATATTCACGGCTCATCTTATTCAAGGAATCGCTTTTCAATTGAAAAATACAGATCAGATGTGACTGTGTAAATGGAGCTATCAAAGTTTCTCTCTTACTTGCTCTTTTTTCTTAGGACACCTTAAGATAAAGGGTAGAGCTTTCAAGAAAAACGTTACTCCAATACTTTAAAAGACCCAAAATTCTAATCCTTCTTATGTTTAAATTTTTTATAAATAATACAATATATATATATATAATATTTACTAGTATATTAAATATGCAATATTTAATAGGTACAGATCAGTACTTTTTCCATTTTAAATATAAACCAATCCTGATTACTCAGTATCACTATTACGATAAATCTATTCTTAAAAATAAAAACAAAAACAATCAGTTTATTTGGTATAGTTATAAGCTTTACACTTACACATAAACCTACTTTTAAGATCGACATATCACCAAGACTTACAAATGACATGGTTTGGAGGCATGTTTTAGCAATTGGTATTCTAACTTATCCAGTGAGCAGTCATATGGACAAGGGGCTTGAAGCAAGGGAGTCTGTTGTCGCCAACCCTCTTTATATTGACAACGGATGTATTGCATGTCTAGACGCTTGAACTCTTTGAATGAAAATAGTTTATTTTGTGGTTTTGGCGTTGCCTAAATGGATTCCTAATATCAATCGCCTCTCATATGCGGACGCAGTGGCAAAGCCACACGGTCATAAGGGTGGTCAAGTGATCAAGCTTCATCGAAAAATTACACTGTATGTATAGATAAAATATTATTAGAGGTATAATACATATTGAACACCCTTTGTCGGGATTTTTTCCCCACTTGTTTCAAATTTGAATACCCTTGGAAAAATTTCTAGTTTCGCCACTGTGCGGACGATACTATATCCCAACATATTAAATTTGGCCTCCATGGGCATGAATCACTTCACCAGTACTAGCCTTCAAAGCCACAATTCCAACACCCGGTTAAATTAGAGTGTAAATAGCGTTTAAATTACATAATATAGGCTACTATTAGTTAGTCATGACAATTGTCTCTGCATGTCGAATTTCTCTGATTTGATTTTGACCCATAAGTTAGTCCCTCCGCTTATCGAGATCGCCGTTTGGTCGAGCGCAGTCAACGGGCTTCATTAATTGTAGTTCGAGAAATTCGGATGGGAGGTCGAGTAGTGAGGATCGCGGCTGAGGGTGTCGATCTTCAGGTCCAAGTAGTATATCCTTGCGGGCTAAATTTGAGCAGTGTTCGACCAGGGCCAATGACTCGAGTGATGAGTTGATCGAGAAGATGGTAGAGTTAGAGGATGTCTCCACCTCACTAAGGCCGCTGCTTGAGACATGGCGACCATTCTGCCTTTCTCAGCATGAGCCAATTACTCGACTTTAATGCTCAGCTCGCCCCTTAGATCGACAGTATAAGGACCCGTAAAATTCTTAACCCAAAACTCGGGTTTCATGGTGCCGAGTTAGATTCCTGCATTGTTATAGTAGAAATTCTTCGCGGCTTGCAAGCTCGCCACAGTTCGGACCTTTTGGATTGAACAGTACCTTACAGACTTAGGAGAAAATGTTCTAAGAAGAGTGCGTTTTTGCATCCCATTATGCGATAGCATAATCATTCAGCGGACCGCATAATGGCCCCAGAGTGAAACAGGAAACTGGCAAAATTTGAGGCCAATTATGCGGCCCGAAGTGTGATCGCATAATTGATATGCGGGCCGCATAATCCATCGCATAACTGCCATGGACTTTTTTCTAGGGGAGTTTTGTGACGCATTATGCGACCGTAGAACAGGTATGCGGGCCGCATAATGGCCGCATACTCTATTAGAAATTTTAAACTCCTGGGGCGATTTATGCGGTGACTTTGCGGGCCACATCTTCATTATTCGGTCGCATATGCGACCGCAGATCTATGTCGAAGCTCCAAATTTTTGACTCTTTTAACCCGATCTTATGACGCTAAACTACTTGCGTAGACCGTTTTAAACCCATTTTCTGATACTATAGAGTAAGAAGGAGATCCTTTAGAGTGAGAAAAGTAATCCACACCCCATGCTCCTCAAATCCTTGCCTTGAGCCTTGAGCCTTGAAGAATTTCAAGAGGTCTCCATATCAAAGATCGAGACTGCTAAGAGTCTCGAATTGTGTAGAGACTAAAAGAAGCTCAATCGAGGTATGTATGAATAAATCCCCCTCCTTTTTAGAAATTGAACCTCCACAGTGTTTCTTAAAATAAGTGTAATATTTAACCTTAGGTGATGAGAGAAAATAACAATTCAAATGTGTTGTGTCGTAAGACCTAATGTGCTATATTCGTTCGAATGCTTCCACGATGCTATGTGGATACTTGATGAATTACTTATGCAATGAGATATGTGTTGAATTTCTAGAGTATGTGATAACGTCTATATGTTCATGGTCCATGCTTTCTCCTACTTGTATTTAATATCTTGAGATGAAAGATTTTGTTGACTAAATCGATGATAATGTGAAACATACAGATAGGATTGGATTTATGAAATGGGGTCGAGTGCCGGATATAATTAACGATTGTGGACACTAGCATTGGAAGAATTGAAATATGTGCATGAAATAAGAAATGAAATGGTTTATGGAAGTAGACATGTCTTGAATAAGACGGCCTAGCCGATCGGGCCGTGATCGGACACCATGCCGCACACATAGTGGTATTGTGCTATGAAGTGAATTGGAATCGAAACAGGAAGTTGTATTATGGGTACATGTCTCCAACAGAGACGACTTAGCCGATCGGGTCGTGATCGGACTTCGTATAAAAGTACGGTGGTAGGGTAAATAACGAGATGTTAATGCTAGTGATGGCCAAGCTAAGTTATATTGATTTCTCTTGATGGTTTAATTGATTCCTTATTTGGTGATTGAGGTGTTGCCATTTTCTCCTTGACTTATTGATTAACTTTCTTTACATTTAGCTGATGTATTTTCTGTTCTAAGAAGATGGTGTTTAGTTATACATACTAGTACTATTCAATGGTACTAACGCCCTTTTTTCCGGAGGCGCTACATATTTAAATGGATGTAGGTGATCCCACATCAGACATCACCGGTCGTCATTAGCAGCATTGTCTCTCCTCAGTAACTTTGGTGAGCCCCTACTCTTCCAGGGGATGATGATGTACTCCTTTTGTTTATGTGTTACACGTTAAGGTATAGCCGGAGCCTTGTCACCGGCATTTGTTAAAGTTGTCTTTTGTATCTATAGAAGGATCCGTAGACATTGTTGTGGGTCGTATAATGTTTTGGGGAAAGTCTGAAAATTGTGTTTATGTTTTGGATTTTTGTCTCACAACATTGTAATGTTCATGTACTTTAAAACTTGTCAATGATGTACTTAATGAATCGGCCTAGAAATGCACTTGTGGTTTTCCCATTGCCTAATCGATGAAATCATGTTTCCTCCTTATCGCAAGTGAGTCGGGTAGATTGTGTCTAGTAGGCTTGTTCAGCCGGGTCTATTTTCACGTCCCTCGAATTTTGGGGCGTGACAGACAACCTCCGCTTCCTTTCGCTCAAGCTCAGCAGTTAAGGAAGCCACCCGCGCTTAGAGGTCGGCATTTTCAGTCGTTACCCCCTTGCTAACCTCAAGCTCATCTTCCTTGGCCTTAAGAGCCGCCTCAAGATTGTTGCACCGACCGATGGCTTTCATTAGCTCATCGTCCCGTTCCTTTAGCTCCTCGACTTTCCTCATCAACTCCTCCTCCTTCTGTTTAAGCTCGTCGCGAAACAGTTGAAACTCTCTATCTTGGTTAAAGACATCGGCCAGCGTTCGGTGCTTGGTATGGTAATCTCTGTATTTGGAGGTCATCTTCTTAAAGATAGCCATCCTCCGCTCCTCTCGCCGGTCGCGATCGATTCCCATGATAAGAGTTTGACATGCAAAGAAAAGGCCATAACGAGCAAATCACGCATGCGAAACAAATCCTAATATTAAAAAGCACTTACATGCAAAGCCATGCCAGAAATACTCAGCGATAGCTCTGCATCGCTCATCACCCGTAGAGCCGTGTTCTCAGGAGCCGCACACAAGGGAGCAAAGGACGGCACCGCCCACTCAAAGTTAGCCAAAAGGTCATAACATATGGGAATGATCACGTGCCGATTGGGACCCTCCGTCTTCACTTCCACGTGAGTATTCCTCCCCAAGAATGCCCGCACCTCTTCAGGATCGGTGTCCGAACCAGAGCCGTCGTCCCCTGCAGGTACCGCCCTATCCTTATCTGCCAATGACACGCCATATTTCGCGACCCTTACAAACCCCTCGGCCCCAGAGCATCTCCCCGCCATAACAGTATCCGTTGTAAACATGGCCCCATGTCTGATCTACGTGCGGACGCCGCCCCGGAACAATGAGTCTCTCCGGTTCTATATCAGGGATGATAGTCTTTCCAAGCTCCACCCTTTGCCTTTTTCTCAATGGCGACTCCTCTCTATCAAACGACTCGTCTATGAGATGATAAAGAGGCCGAGAAGAAATCTCATCCTGCATAACAGTTTGAGGGGCGGATTCCCTCATAGACGGGGTTTGTTCACGACCGCCAAGAATAGATTCGGCCAAGGCAAACTGCATCCAAGTCACGCAACAGCTTGGCGAAATGCTGGTACCAGAGCCTTCTTTTTGGAGACTCGTCGACCTAACACCAAAATGAGGTCACGTCAATGAAAAATGGCAAACAATGGAAAGCTGAAGCAAAATAATACTTACCAGACAGGACCTTAAGGCCAAAACTCTTGTGGAAAGCTTACTAGTCACGAATCCCCACGTTTGACGCAACACACGAGTCACCCAGTCTTCCATGTCGAAGACAGGAGAGGGTGCACGCCTTTCAGCTGAAAAACGAAGCCACAAGTGAGCTAAAAATGAAATAACGACAAAAGACAATGGGCGCACAATAGAGACACTTACGATCGTGATTCCACTGCTCAGGAAACCTAGTCGGGTCTGCCACCAAGTGCTAGGACCTGATAAAGAAATATTTGTGCCAAAACTTCCGATTCGTCCTATCGTCCATTCCGACCATCAACCCTCTATTCCCATGATGCCGTAGGTTTATCATGGTGCCTCAATAAAAACTGGGCGTGAATAAATGCAGCAAGTGGCGAATACCTCGCAACTAGCCAACTCCGCGTATTTTGTCAGCATCAGGAAAGCTTTATACAAGTAAGGAGAGAGTTGTCCGGGCAGACGTTGTAAAATCGGTAGAACTCCTCCGCTAGAGGAAGAAGAGGAAGAGTGTAACCGATCAAAAACGGGTAGGCGTAGAAGGTGCAGTACCCGAGTCGATGGACCTCCTCGATGTTTCGCCAGCTGGAATTATCTCGACATGGGGAGGAATGCGATACTTGGACCGAAGGTTGGCTATATGAGACGGTCCAATATCAGAGAGCACTCGATCAGGGGTAGGAGCAGGCTCCTTTGGAAAATCATGTCTAGTCAAAGGATTTCTGGGAACTACCTCCCCCGCGGTGGGGAAGTTGTCATCCTCTTCAGTTACAAATTCCTCACCGCCGAAAGGAGGAGCCACCGACAATGGAGTGGCATCAGAAGCGTCTTTGTGAATGTGAGAAGATTGTGACATATCTTGGCAGTAAAACGAACTCTACCAATCCCAAAGAAGAAACGGTTGGACAAGAAGGAAGGAATGAAATCAGGGTAACAGGATTTCGATTCAGAAGTTAGGGAAGAAGATCGAATAATAGTGCTCATGTAAAGTAGAGGATGACAAAAACTTCCGAAGAATTAAGCCCCCTCTATTTATAAGGCTGGATGGCACCAAAATCGAAGCAGCAGACCGACAAACGCATCAAAATCGAAACAACAGGAGCACATGCGCTACCTCGGGAAGACGTGTAATGATGACGCGCGTGGCAGTGACGTCACCCCACGCCAGTCACACCTATCACAACTCCGATAATTACGCACCCTCACCTTGACCCTGGATGTTTCGACCTTATCTATACGACCGAATTTCTCCTTAACAGATGATGATCAAGTCCGTTTCTCGAGGGCGTGTAAGACCACGACCTCAACAAGCGGAGGGACTAATTGTATTAGTCAAAATTCGTGCAATTCAGCAATTGAAGAGAAGTCGAGCCAGGACAGGGTTGTCCACGGGATCACGACGTAGAGGTCGCCCTCATAGAGGTCGTCGCTAAGGGCTGGTAACCAGGGCTGCAATTGTAAAGGTAGAATTAGGTTAGAAATAGGACACCGAGAATATTCCCCTGGATATTCCTTATATTGTACTTTTTCAGGGTTTCTTGAGAGATTCCCTTATAAATAGGAAGAGACAGAGAACAAACAGGGATCTGAACCTTTTCGAGAAAAACACATTGTAAAAATTGTCAAAGGAGAATATACAAAAGTTGTCTTGTTTATTATTGAAGCACACGTTATTTACTTTTTGGCTCACAAGATCCAAAGATTATATATCCATCTCATTTCTCATCCTTCCACGTTGCTGACAGATTAAGGGAATATCCCAATAATACAATTATTGGGTGATATATCCTCCTTCATTACATTTATTACAATTATCCCTATTTATTGCACATTCATGTTATCATATTTATTGTGAATCATTGAGTATTAGATCTGTTAATTTACTCACTTGACGCCGGTCATCACTCAAATATCTTCATTTGATCTAGAATTTATTAAGTTTAACTAAGATTCACTCTTCACTTTTTTCTTATTAATTGATTTGCAAAAAAGACTCAAAACTTTTTGGTCAAACAATATGTATCGGAAAATTAACGTCCAAGGCATTGAATATAGGGTGTTATTCGTACGACATGCCTTTTAAAACCTCTTATGTGTAAAAGACCGATCCCTTACGTGTAAAAGTAAATCTCTCATTTGTAAAAAAAAAAGTAGAGTAAAACTAAAACAATAGGTTGCACTAAGTGAGAATTACAACATTTTCATTTACTTGGAAGTAAGTTCAGTTTTGTTATAACCAAAATAGTATAAAAATAGTTTTAAGTTAAGGGTAGAACGGTTGGAAAGTAAATTTATTTTGTGGTCAAGAAAAAGAAAAAGAAAAAAAAGAAGCATAAAAATAGGTTTAAGTTAAGGGTAAAGCGGATGTTCAAATTTTTGACGGGCAATTTGGACTTTTGGAGTTCGCCTTAGTACTTTCTAGGTTAGAACTTTATAGTATGATATGATAATGATGGGCTTGTATTCTGTTTTGATGATCTAATAAATTTTCATGTAAAGAATCAGATAAAGGACCTGATGTGTAGCCAGCACAACCAGTTAGCTTAAATTCAAGAAATCTGGACAGTATACTGTTGAACTTACAGGACATAACTGAGGGACCTGATCCCTTGGCATTCTCACAGACGGAAGTACAAGTCAACTCTACAGCTGGAAAGCTGTGACAGAAAAGTGACAACCTGCAACTGTACATGCTACAGTGCCGTAACAGTGCAACAATCACTTTCCATTGGTTGAGAAGTGTACTAACTAGGTATGGACATCCTTCTTGGGATGTCCTAGGGTTATAATATCTTGTTTGAAGTCAAACAAGATATTCGCTTGAGCATTTACTAAAAACATTCTCTCAAGCATTTAAGACTCAAGTGTGTCAAGAGCAAGAAGACAACTCCACTAACACGGACCAGTTTCATCATGTGTTGTTAGGTGTCCTTAGTTGAGTTGTAATCTTGCATTTTGTTTTTCATTGTATCCTATTTGCTTTCTTAGAAGTACGGCTTTAGGAATCTCCCAACCATAAACCTTGTGTGTTTGTGTTGTGACTAGTGTAGTCATAAGTGAAAAGTCTTTGTAACTAGTGAGTGACAAAGTGACTTGTAATAGGCATTACAAGTTAGTGTGTTAAAGTCTTTGTAAGAAAGTCATTACAAAGTGGCTTGTAATAGTTTAGATTACAAGTTAGTGAAGTTGAAATACTACATGTGTAGGTCGTGATTTTTTGTCCTTTTGAGTTGGAATTTTTCCACGTAAAGATCTTGTCTCCTTTACTTGCTGTTTCCGTATATTACTACGAGGGAACATGTAGAGAACCTGGTCTCTCTATAACTTAGTACTCCCCCAGTTCACAATAAATGACCAATTTGCTTTTAACACACCCATTAAGAAAATACTAAATTCTATACAAAAATACCTACTATGATTAAACTACCCCTAATTAAATATTTAATGTGAGGAGTAAGAAAACCTTTTAGGGATATGTACATAGGGATTATTTTGTAAAAATAAATTGAATTCTTTCTTGATTACATAACTGGACACTTATTTTAAACCAAAATGAAAAAGGAAACTTGTCACTTATTGTGAACCGAGGGAGTACTTTCTAGGTCCAGATATGATGATATTTGCAAATTAGTCACCTATAATATATCTGGATTCCCCTTCACTCTAGGTGGACACGTAAATGACAATAGTTCTCCACGAATTACGTCTGTAACTTGTCATCTCAATATCGTTCCCAACTAATTACGAGACGTACAATGAAAAATCTGCTATGATACTAATGTGTCATGTGCACTAGTGATGAAGTGGAGGCCAAATACAAAACTGACATGAATTAAAGAGAAGGTCGAATATTGAACACCAGTTAGGACAACATGACAATACCAACGAAAAGGAGACAAACTACCAGCTTCAAGAAGTCTGGTCAACAAAAGTGTCATTTCAGCACATAACCTAGAAGCATAACACCACAGGATTTCCTTTTATGTTCTTGCTAGAAACGTTAACATACTTATTATAATAATAATAGCTAAGACAGAGTAGATTGAAACGAGCCCAAACAGATGAATGTTCTCAAACATTATCAGGTTCACTGCACAGCTTTCGCATCAACACTGGAAGGAGGAGGTACCTCATCACCTGCCAAAAAGAAATAATCAAGATTAAAAAGTACAGTAAAGCAAAGTTGGCTCATAACAAATTAAATGCATCATTTTTTCTCAGTATCACTTGCCTATAAAGAAAATTATCTAGCAATTCCAACCCTCACAATGTGAAACTCTTGAACAGGAAAATGTACGCATTAGTTCGGCACAAGATACAAGTTGCAATGACAGCGGAGTTGGATATCCTATGTGAACTCCAATTGTGGTAACTTGCGGAAACCACATAAGCATAAGTATATCTCAAGTTCATATCATGAAAGCTTGCAAGTGCTAAAACTAAAATTGTGCAATACACCAAACAGGTTAGAATGACTTTGAGCCTTCCCAATACTGACACAAAATAAATAAACCACATAACAAAAATCAAACTGCGAGTGCGGTTAACAGTAACAATCTCATCGTTTCGAACCAAACACATCATGAAACATGTCCATCCAAACTAGGCGAAATTATGCTTATGTTGGTAAGTCCTCAAAGAAGTCTTCTGTTATTCCTCCCAATTTCTTTTGGGTCCAGTTATGAAACACTCCATCAGGCAGGAAAACATAGCCAAAGGCATCAGCAAACTCTTCCAAAAATTCGCAATTGCATGGAAGCAAATATGAAATATATTTGTCTCTCCAACACATTGATAGCCTCTTCATAAGTGGACTTATCCTAACTCCTCTAAATGCAAGGCAAACAATATTCCATTTACAAGTCCGTTGGGAGAGAAAAATCTACTGATTGGATTGTGTTGTCTTGTGTACAGTCATGTCAAAGATGGAAAGCTTTAAAAAGAGCTCCGGGTCTATCCAGACTTCAAGCAATTAAAGTGTGGGTTTTAAGTTTAAAAAGGCGCAATGAAGAAAAAGATAAAAGTATATATGTAATGCAAGAAAAGAAACAACTTCATTCATAATGATTTCCTTAACAATTAATATATCTTTTGCCAATCATATTTGTTGTTAAGTACTGCTCCATTCAAGATGGAATGTATGGGCAATGAGGCGCACACCTTAGCGCCTTGCCAACCACTGAAGCGCAACCTAAGTGAAGTGAAGCGCCTACGCTGAGCTTCAGGGATTAAACGAACCTCAGATATTGAGATTTTGACAACACTGCTTGTGTATATCTAATATGCTCCAGCTCTATGTTCCTGATTATTTCAAGACTGTGAAGGCTTGATTAAATGTTGCTTGCTAGTTCAACTTCTGGTTTCTCTTCTTTGATTTGTATGACTACTCTTAAATGCACCTAAAATAGGAAAGATAAGAAGCATATGCAGTTTGCGGCAATGACGACTATTATTCAAGTAATCTGTGTTTCTATCAGTTTACCGCTGAGTTACTTGTATATATGGAATTTACTATATCTATCAGAGGTCATGCTTTGAACCGTACCTTGTACTTCATATCGAAGTATAATTATGAAGGGCTCAGAACTCGGATATTAAACTTGGTTTGGATTTTCCATTCGTCCCTCAAGTTTGTGATGAATACATTTTATAAATTAGGACAGTCACAAAGTTATCAGCTCAAGCCTTGAAGGCCATATTGACTTAACAAGTTGAGAGATCCGCCATAAAAAGGCTAACTTCCAGTTATAAAGAACAAACAGTAGGCGAAGAAGGGGGTGGAAAAGCTTCCACACAGTCATGCACTTGTCAGTATGCTACATGGTTTATGTTTAAGAGAAAAAGTAATACTTTCGAACTTTGAAATAATATTGATATTCTTCTCTTTCCGCCCAGATGTGTGAGAGATATGTAAATTAATCAATCAATGCAACACAACTGCTCACTTAATTAACTGCTCTTAGTTCTGTGTAATTCAAAAAGAATTCCTCTTCATCAGGAATAACCATTGTAGACTGAAAAGACTTGTTTGAAAATATGATACTTAAAGAAAGAACTTCAATGTAAGATCAGCGAAAATATTAGAAACAAAACAAATTAATTCCATCCTAATATGAAAAAGAGTAACAAATCAAGGAGTTAATTCCTCAAATGATCACGCAACAACAAAATTACCAAGTAAAGTCATTTATCCTTTTTTGTCCCAATAAAGTCACTCAAGTTCATACATATATCTTACAAAGTACCAATGTGACTGGAAAACCAAGTGACTTGAAATTTCAAATATAAAACCACTTACCATCCATACCATATGCTATAATGATTAAAAATAAAGCAGGGCCCACTTATTAAAGAAATAGGTAGAATCTTTACAAGTTCAACCCAATAAAACACCCTCCCATAAAACCGAGTACAACAACAAGTCAAGTTAATATAGTGCCTACTTATGTAATTTAAACAAATCTTCTTATTATTTTCACAATGAATTTAAGGAAAAACGAAAAAGACAAAAAAGAAGAAATGTCTGGCTGATTCCCTTAAGGGCAGAGGCGGACTCAGGATTTGAGCACGACGGGGGCACCACTGTATGCTAGTCACTAGCGATAAAATTTGGCGTGTAACTCGTTATTGAAAACTTAATGATTATGATGATTTATTATTTAAGTATTAACAAAAAAAGTTCTAAATAAAAAGAAAGCAGTGATATATATATATATATATATATATATATATATATATATATATATATAGATACATAGAGAGAGAGAGATTTCTTCGCAAAATGGATGCTATGGGAAGGGAAGGTGTTTGATTAAGCATGTTTCATACTTTAAAATTCTAGTTTTTAATAAATAAAAAAAAGGGCCAGTGATCAAAAGTGCGTTCAAACGTAAATTTATCAAAGACATACTAAAGAATTCAAGATAAAGAGTATGGTAATACTAAAAGAACTGAAAAAGAGTCTCAAACTATTAGTTGTCATTGCCGAGCAATATTGTTGAAAAAGGTTGTCACAAAATGATATGTATTTTTTCATTTATGGACCGAAAAGTTGCAATTTGATGATTTCAATTTTAAGTGATGAATTTGAAAAGAATAAAATTAATTAGGTTGACTATTATGTACTAGCACAAAACTATAATTGACTTTAAAAAAAGAAGAAGATAAAAGTAAAAAATAAAGCAATTTGCTATTAAATATAAATTATATTGTATTCAAAAACTAAAATGTTAATTGAGTTAACTATTATATATTAGTATTAAATTATAATTGATTCATAAAAAAGGACAAATGTAAAAAAAATAAAGTAATTTTCTATTAAATATAAATTACATTATACTCAAAGAATAAAAATAGAAAGGAGGAAAAAAGCTGAAAAGGAGTAGAAAAACAGAATAAAAATAGGAAGGAGGGAAAAGGCTGAAAACTGAAAAGGAGTAGAAAATGCTAATGGTGGGATTCGAACTTGCATCACTTGCAAAGAAGTGAACTTAAATGGCCAATGCAGCCACTTGTCCAGTCAGTTTCTTTATGCTAAGGGGGCACACTTAAAATATTTAAGGGGTCCTATATATATATATATATATATATAGAATTTTTGCCGAGACTAACGGGGTCCCGTGACCTCTCAACCACAATGTAGGTCCGCCCCTGCTTAAGGGATTACAGTCTCATACTTGAAAAGTTTACTAGGAGGAATCATATAGAATGAGTTCACGAAATAAAATGGACTCAAGGTTAGAAATGACAATTGTAGTCATACGGCTAGATGTATGGTGCATGAAATCAATTCAGAAAGATGAGTTTCCTCAGTTATGCCAATCATCAAGGATAGGGAGGTAACACTAGCTGATCACGTCCGATCCAAAATAAAAAGAATAGGTGATCCCTTAGAGGAAAGGGTTGACAAACGTTTTAGAGCTAAAAATGGGATTCTCTCAATCAGACCACATTGCGGTTTAGTCTTAACATTGATCATACTGAGAAGTATGGTTTTCCTGGTGTTCCTCTCTTATTATGTTTTCTCATTTTTTGGAGAAAAAGTCATAGTGGGATGAAGGATGATGCTGGATAGAAGCAAATAACAGGGTTTTAAGGTCACAAAACATCAACATGTAGGTGCAGGTGTGGTTTCTAGTTGTGTGCTAATGAATAGAGTAGCTTGTGCATGCAGTAGCATCAACAGATCTTTTAATCATTAGATGTATAAATTATCTTATGTGTACAGTTGATAGGCTTACATCACCAACAACTCCCTCGAGTCCGGAACCAAAATGTGGTTATTTTGGACTCTGTAGATCAAAATAGGTCCAAAAAAAAAGAGGACGAAGCTATATATAACGCCACAGTATGTGGCGCTATACAATAACGGTAACTGTGCCGTTAATGTATAGCGCCACATACTGTGGCGTTATATGCAAAAAAGCTGACAGATCTGGGTATAGCGCCACATACTATGTCGTTATACATAAAGATTTATGTATAGCGCCGGGCACTGTGGCGCTATACCTTCTTACTGGGCCCACCAATAATACGGCTTCAATAATTCAAAAAGCGTATAGTGCCCACTGGTTTGGCGCAATACATTAAAAAAAAAAAATTCTCCGGCCAGCCATTTCCTATATAAAGAGGTTAGAATTGCATTGAAATTCATTCAAAAAAAACTTCAAATCTTGATCAAACGTTTATTGTTGTTAAATTCTCAAGCATTTTTTCATTATGTCTGAAGAGCGTAGAATAAGAGTTTCATTATATTGGGGGAGTGAGGTTGTGATGGAGAATAACTCTGTGGGCTACAATTTACCTGCTCAGTGTCATGTTAAATTGCCACTTACAATGGAGTACGATAAATTGATATCGTTGTTATGCAAAAAAATGGGTGTGAGGAAACGTTCGGTGTTACTTAAAGTAACCGGACAATATCCGTATTCTGTCACTCCGCAAGGGTTGTTTTTTACTCGAAGTTTAACAACGACGATGAAACTTTGAGTGATTTTCTGAGGACTCCGGATGAATGCCGGGAATTTTTTTTATTCACAATGTTGGAGATATACGTGAAGGTTGAAGACGTTCCAAAAAATGAGGTTGTGCGTAGTAGAGAAACCCCCCCGTCATCGGATGGTTATTCTGGAGCAGTTTTTGCCGGACAAGTTCCGGATGAAAGACTTTTCCTTGATTTAAACTTATCACCGCCGGGGAATGAGCAGGGAGAAAATAATTTCTATCCTGCTTTCCAACATTCACAAGACGAGTGGTAAATTTATGCTGTGATTTCTGTTAATTATGTATATTTTTGGTGTATTGAATTTGTATTAACGCTCATATATTGAATATGGGGTACCGGCTGGATATGAATTTTACAAGTGGCCCATCCGGTATTCATCACCCAATTGAAAACGTCCATCATGGAATTTCATCACATTACGACTTGTAAGTCAAGTTATATAGCTATATGAAAAGTATTTATTAATTTCAGTAGCTTATATTTTTTTTGGTTGTGCAGTGAAAACGAGCAAGTTGAACCACCCGTACTCACTCAATTGCCCGGAAATGACGTACTACATCGGGATATGGCTGATGCACAGAGTGAGGAACAAAACAGTGATTACGACAACAATGCAGATGAATCCGGAGACGAGACACCCTTTCCTCGTGAGGATGGTGATGTGAGGATGAGGGGGAAGGACCAGATTTGAAGAGACCCTCCCCCCTAGACGAAGAGTGTACGAGTCCGAAGTGCCGTTTCATTCAAGGGAGATTCCTTACATTGATAAGCTGCCAAGCGTGCGGGATGTGGAAGCTCTCACAAGGGATTTTGCTGAAATTCGGGCAGCAATGTAGGATGAGTCTAGACCAACGATGCTTGCAAAGGGGATGCTTTTCCCCGATAAAGCGCGCGTAAGCAGGGCTTGTAAAATGAACAACGTAAAAGAGTGTCGTGAGATGCAGGTATGGGAGTCAAGTCCGGATGTATACAAGGTTGTTTGTCGCAGGTAGTTTTGGCCATGTAATTGGATGTTGCGTGCGGCCAAGAAGAAGACAGGCCTGTGGAAAGTGGGTAAATACATTCCCACCCACACATGCGAAATGGATACATTCAACGGGAATCACTTCAACTTGGATATTGACTTGATTTCTCTTGTATTTATTTCGCACATCGAAGCGTCCATAAGGTATAAAATCAAAGAGTGCATTACATCAGTCCACCAAGAATATGGCCATACCATTACGAAAAGAAAGGCATTTCTCGGGCGCAGACGATCATTTGAAATTGTCTACGGTAACTGGGATAAGTCATTTGCAGCTCTACCAAAGTACATGGCCGCACTGCAGCACTTTAATCCCGGGACGGTTGTAGAATGGAAGCTTGAGCGGAGTCCGGGAACACCAGAATATATATTCAATAATGTGTTCTGGGCGTTTAAGCCAGCAATTGATGGTTTTTCGCATTGCCGGCCCGTAATATTCATAGACGGAACTCATGTCTATGGAAAGCACGATATCAAGCTTTTGATAGCCGTGGCAGTGGATGTTAATGGACATATATTTCCTCTAGCTTTTGATGTTTGTGCCAATGAAAGCACAGAGACGTGGACGTTGTTTTTGAACCACCTGAAAGAGCACGTTGTGAAACAACGTTCAGGTATTTGTCTAATATCTGATTGTCATGGTGGTATATTAAGTTCTGTGGATAACTTGCCTGCATGGCAAGAGCTTTATGCATACCACCATTACCGTGTGAGGCACTTTAAGGCCAATTTCCAGAAGGCATATCCCAAGAAGGATCTACATGATTTGATGTGGATGGAAGCAACGGACCACCAACAACACAAATTCCGGAGGCATATGGAATCTATTAGGCAAGAAGACGAGGCAGTCTATTGTTGGCTAATACGACATAACCCTGAAAAGTGGACTTTGCATGTGGATGGTGGCAGACGATGGAGAGTTCTTACTACAAACGTTTCAGAGTCCTTCAACGGGTTATTGAAATCGGCAAGAGGATTGCCCGTCACAGCCATGGTGGGAATGTCATTCAAGCTGATGGCTGAGAGGTTTGTTGAACGGTCTGCAGCTGCAACGGAATTGATGGAAAAGGGTGTTGAATTTATGCCAGTGCCGATGAAGAGATTTGAGAAATACAGATGGCGAGCATATTCGCGTTCATTTTTGCAGTATGACAACGACATAAATGTTTTTGAAGTCCGCACCGCTATCCATAATAATCGCGGTAACAATGTACATACTGTAATTGAATCAGCAAGGTTATGCTCCTGTGGGAAATGGTCCATATACCACATGCCTTGCTCACATGCCATCAAGTGTTTCCAAGTACCTAAACACTTATAGTGGTCATTTGCAGCCAGTGGGTGCTAAGTATTATTGGCCTTCGGAACCATTTAAAATGGTGTGTAACAAGTCCTATTTGCGTAAAATACAGTGCAAAAGAGAACGCGCATACAGAACCAAATGGATGTTAGTGATACCGTTTATGCGCGCAAATGTGGTATTTCCTATCAAACAGGACACGACCGACGTAAATGTCCTTCAGTTGGCAAAACTAATTGTGGTGGGTGTTCTTTTTTTGTACCTAACTACCCATGAGTTGATGTTGTAATAATTTCATGTCTATGTATATGTTGCAAGATTTATGAAATAAAATTATGCTTGTTAATTATGATTTGTACTTTCCCATATTACCGATTTAAATGATAATTTAATAAAATTTAGCCCGGTTAAATATTGTTGTTAATGTAAATAAAAATATTATTTACACCAAATACAAAAAAAAGTAAAAGAAGGGCGAATCAATGTGTGTGTTGTCTTGTCTAACTGAAAAGGCTGACCAGCTGACATAAAGTTGTCTTGTTAATATCATGAAATTTAAGACGCAAAATATAGCGTCGTTGGATAGTACGTTATATATTTAGCGCGCCTTGACACTACGTTATGTGTGTGTTGTCTTGTCTAACTGAAAAAGCTGACATAAAGTCGTCCTATCAACATCATGAAATTTAAGACGCAAAATATAGCGTCGTTGGATAGTACGTTATGTAATTAGCGCGACTTACCACTACGTTATGTATTTAGCGCGACTGACCACTACGTTATGTGTGTGTTGTCTCGCCTATAAATAACGGGCTCATTCTAGTTAATTTGTGTGCTCAAAATTTACTAAAAATAAATATTTCATTTAAAGGTAAAGTTTTTTTTTTACTACAAGCAAATATTTCACAAATGGCTCAACCTATTCGTGCACCAAAATGCAAGTGTGGAAAAGCATGCTTGATGCAATTTTGTTGGGACGGTGGTGAATGTGGACGTCGCTACTAGCATTGTTTGAATCAGTTTTACAAGGATCCCAACGAACCTATGTCTGATTTTGAGGAATGGGTTGAATCCCCATGTTATCAGCAATGCTACAAAGAACAACTGTATTATCTTAATAATTTGTGTACAAGACGAGAGGAACGTGAAAGAGAAGGCAATAGAATTATTGCAGACTTGAGGGCTAAACTGAAGGAGGTAGGACGAGAAAAATGGAAAGCAGAATGGACTTGTGAAGCCGAAAAGGAACAAAAAAAAAATATAAACGGGAACTTGCGGAGGTGAAGACGAAACTTAAAGAGGTTGAATAAGAAAAAGAACAACTGGAAGAACGATTTAAGTGGTTGGATCGGAGAATAAATGGCAGCCGGGGCTAAACACTTGCGTGTATGTGTTTAGTGTATTTTTATTATGTTAGCAGCTTATGTTTGTGCTGTAGTATTGTTTTCCTTGTTTGTTGTACTAAATTTTATTTTAATTGAAGTGGAAGTTAAGTTTTAATGCTTGTGTTGTTATATGAAACTATCAAACAAAATGAGAACTAAAAAAATTAATGGCCGTATCCGATTAAATATTGTTGTTAATATATACAAAAATATTGTTTACGCCAAATACAAAAAAAGTGAAAGAAGGCTGAATCAATGTGTCCCACAACCGGTGTGTCTCAATGTAGCCGCTGGTCTGAGGCACCGTGGTACGTTATCTGGATCATCATCATCAAGTCGTCTCCTTATAGCCGGATGCGGCGCAGGATGACATGTATCAACGGTGCTGTCAGGTCCAGTAGAAGGCTACATAATAATATAAAATTTAGTATAGAAAACTACATAACAATTTATATTGTCTTACCATCATCATCGTGTCTGGATCCTGAATGTAGTCACCTGTCGCATGAAGCCTTCAAAAGGAAATTAATAAAGTTAAAGAAAACAAATAAGTTACAATCAAAACAAATTCAATACTAATAAACTCATACCTGCGGATGTGATGTGGAGCCATAACTCAATCGGCGCCCACTATTCAAATCTCGGGTCGGTCGTTCCTCGTCAGTGGTAGACGGGTCTGGGAAGTATCTAGCCCAGTCCTCTCCTTGAATATCCGATCACGTGCTCAATAATTGACCCGATGGGGTCACCTGCGAGGGCACTGGAGTGCGATAAATTCCATGGTTGTAAGACGGCATGTCCGTCTCATCCATCCCACCTGCCATATCATCATCAACATTATCCGTAGGAGCCTCAACGCCCCCTAGCTGGGGACCACCTCCTATCCTCCCACGTCATCGGGCACCACGAGGTCGTGGGATACCACGACCTCGCTGGGTCTATATAATCAGCCTCGTGTGCAAAATGCTGATCCGATCGGGCTCGTTGCAGTGTCTGGGTAGCCATATCCATGAATCGCCGACTATACTGCTGCATGGCCACAGGATCGCGGACATAACTTTGCATCTGCTGCCCCATATGATAGGCGGTATGAAATCCAATCGCCTGCACAAAGTAAAAAATATAAACTATATATTTGGCACAAAATTACAAGTATATAATTAATAATAACAGAAAACATACCACGACCTCGTGTCTCCGGCGTATGGGACGTACCGACCGTGTGGCAGATGAACTGGGTTCCCGACAATAAGTCGGGTAACAGTGCGGTACCATGCCATATAATTCTGAATAGGAAAGAACTGGGGAGGTGGGATCAAGTCAGCTCGCCTGTCCCAAATACCCAACTGCTCGTCAAGCCATGCCATAAATGTGTCGTCCACCCTGGACCGATCGTCCCTCTCAAAGTGTCTGGCATGTCATGCAGGCGAACTCGGTATAGGTTGCGGCAGGCCAAACTGACGACATACCCGCTCGGAGGCATGATGCTCAAAAATATCGAGGCATACGAGCGGGACAGAAGACCTCCAAATCTGTCGGCTGAACCTGCAATACGCTGGCAGGGTATCTATCACATCATCATCGTACGACGTCCAGATGAACTATCAAATAAGAACACAAACTGTTAGTAGGCGCATCACTACGTTAATCTATACCAGGTAAGTTTATTTAGATATTCACCTGTGCGTCGTCCAGCAGATCCAAAATATCACCTGAGAGACGTTTGTGGCTTTCTGCCGCTTCTACAGGTGACAACATATTCAAATAATATGTCCATTAAATGCAATTCTACTTAGTTATAGTTATTCTTATACTTCACGTCAACTTTCTATGTTAGGTTTGGGCCTGAGAGCGATTTCTGCAGTTTCAGCCACCTCTACCACAGCTACCGGCTAATGTAGAAATTCCGGAGCTTCCTCTAGCCTGGAGGTCGATTATGCGTCGTACTCTTGCACGAGATTATGATGCCCATCATAATCTCCCCCTCTGCAAGGATGTTTTGGATCTGTTGGACGAAGCACAAGTGAATATCTAAATAAACTTACCTGGTATAGATTAACGTAGTTATGCGCCTACTAACGGTTTGTGTTCTTATTTGATAGTTCATCTGGACGCCGTACAACGATGATGTGATAGATACCCTGCCAGCGTATTGCAGGTTCAGCCGACAGATTTGGAGGTCTACTGTCTCGCTCGTATGCCTCGATATTGTTGAGCATCATGCCTCCGAGCGGGTATGTCGTCAGTTTGGCCTGCCGCAACCTATACCGAGTCCGCCTGCATGGCATGCCAGACACTTTGAGAGGGATGATCGGTCCAGGGTGGACGACACATTTATGGCATGGCTTGACGAGCAGTTGGGTATTTGGGACAGGCGAGCAGACTTGATCCCACCTCCCCAGTTCTTTCCTATTCAGAATTATATGGCATGGTACCGCACTGTTACCCGACTTATTGTCGGGAACCCAGTTCATCTGCCACACGGTCGGTACGTCCCATACGCCGGGAGACACAAGGCCCTGGTATGTTTTCTGTTATTATTAATTATATACTTGTAATTTTGTGCCAAATATATAGTTTATATTTTTTACTTTGTGCAGGCGATTGGATTTCATACCGTCTATCATATGGGGCAGCAGATGCATAGTTATGTCCACGATCCTGTGGCCATGCAGCAGTATAGTCGGCGATTCATGGATATGACTGCCCAGACACTGCAACGAGCCCGATCGGATCAGCGTTTTGCACACGAGGCTGATTATATAGACCCAGCGCAGTACCAGCGAGGTTGTGGTATCCCACGACCTCGTGGTGCCCGAGGAGCTGGTGGTGCCAGACGACGTGGGAGTATAGGAGGATAGGAGGTGGTCCCCAGCTAGGGGGCGTTGAGGCTCCTGCAGATGATGTTGATGATGATATGGCAGGTGGCATGGATGAGACGGACATGCCGTCTTACAGCCATGGAATTTATCGCACTCCAGTGCCCTCGCAGGTGACCCCATTGAGTCAATTATTGATCACGTGATCGGATATTCAAGGAGAGGATTGGGCTAGATACTTCCCAGGACCGTCTGCCACTGACGAGGAACGACCGACCCGAGATTTGAATAGTGGGCGCCGACTGAGTTATGGCTCCACATCACATCCACAGGTATGAGTTTATTAGTATTGAATTTGAATTTGTTTTGACTGTAACTTATTTGTTTCCTTTAACTTTATTAATTTCCTTTTGAAGGCTTCATGCGATGCTGCGACAGATGACTACATTCAGGATCCAGACACGATGATGATGGTAAGACAATATAAATTGTTATGTAGTTTTCTATACTAAATTTTATATTATTATGTAGCCTTCTACTGGACCTGACAGCACCGTCGATACATGTCATCCTGCGCCGCATCCGGCTATAAGGAGACGACTTGATGATGATGATCCCGATAACGTACCTCGGCCGGCGGGAATGATGCGCCTCAGACCAACGGCTACATTGAGACATACCGGTTGCGGGACACATTGATTCGGCCTTCTTTCACTTTTTTTTGTATTTGGCGTAAACAATATTTTTGTATATATTAACAACAATATTTAATCGAATATGGCCATTAATTTTTTTAGTTCTCATTTCATTTGATAGTTTCATATAATAACACAAGCACTAAAACTTAACTTCCACTTCAATTAAAATAAAATTTAGTACAACAAACAAGGAAAAAAATACTACAGCACAAGCACAAACACCTGCTGCTAACATAATAAAAATACATAAAATAAGAAAAATACACTAAACACATACATGCAAGTGTTTAGCCCCGGCTGCAATTTATTCTCCGCTCCAACCACTTAAATCATTCTTCCAGCTGTTTTTTTTCTTCTTCAACCTCTTTAAGTTTCGCCTTCACCTCCGCAAGTTCCCGTTTATATATTTTTTTTTTGTTCATTTTCGCCTTCACAAGTCCATTCTGCTTTCCATTTTTCTCGTCCTACATCCTTCAGTTTAGCCCTCAAATCTGCAATAATTCTATTGCCTTCTCTTTCACGTTCCTCTTGTCTTGTACACAAATTATTAAGATAATGCAGTTGTTCTCTGTAGCATTGCTGATAACATACCCATTCCTCAAAATCACACATAGGCTCGTTGGGATCCTTGTAAAACTGATTCAAACAATGCCAGTAGCGACGTCCACATTCACCACCATCCCAACAAAATTGCATCAAACATGCTTTTCCACACTTGCATTTTGGTGCACGAAGAGGTTGAGCCATTTGTGAAATATCTGCTTTTAGTAAAAAAAAAACTTACCTTTAAATGAAATATTTATTTTTAGTAAATTTTGAGCACACAAATTAACTGGAATGAGCCCTTTATTTATAGGCGAGACAACACACACATAACGTAGTGGTCAGTCGCGCTAAATACATAATGTACTATCCAACGACGCTATATTTTGCGTCTTAAATTTCATGATGTTGACAAGACAACTTTATGTCAGCTGGTTAGCTTTTTCAGTTAGACAAGACAACACACACATAACGTAGAGGTAAGTCGCGCTAAATACATAACGTCCTATCCAACGACGCTATATTTTGCGTCTTAAATTTCATGATGTTGACAGGACGACTTTATGTCAGCTGGTCAGCTTTTTCAGTTAGACAAGACAACACACACATAACGTAATGTCAAGCCGCGCTAAATATATAATGTACTATCCAACGACGCTATATTTTGCGTCTTAAATTTCATGATGTTAACAAGACAACTTTATGTCAGCTGGTCAGCCTTTTCAGTTAGACAAGACAACACACACATAACGTAATGTCAAGCCGCGCTAAATATATAATGTACTATCCAACGACGCTATATTTTGCGTCTTAAATTTCATGATGTTAACAAGACAACTTTATGTCAGCTGGTCAGCCTTTTCAGTTAGACAAGACAACACACACATTGATTCAGCCTTCTTTTACTTTTTTTTGTATTTGGTGTAAATAATATTTTTATTTACATTAACAACAATATTTAACCGGGCTAAATATACATTTAATTTTATTAAATTATCATTTAAATGGGTAATATGGGAAAGTACAAATCATAATTAACAAGCATAATTTTATTTCATAAATCTTGCAACATATACATAGACATGAAATTATTACAACATCAACTTATGGGTAGTTAAGTAAACTAGAAGAACACCCACCATGATTAGTTTTGCCAACCAAACCAGCTGAAGGACATTTACGTCGGTCGTGTCCTGTTTGCGAGCATATACCACATTTGCGCGCATAAACGGTATCACTAACATTCATTTAGTTCCATATGGGCGTTCTCTTCTGCACTGTATTTTACGCAAATAGGACTTGTTACACCATTTTATTTGGTTCCGGAGGCCAATAATACTCAGCACCCACTGGCTGACCACTATAAGTGTTTAGGTACTTGGAAACGCTATATTGTTGATCTTATAGTTGGTTAGACCTAAACCAACTTTTTGAAAGCACTTGATGGCATGTGAGCAAGGCATGTGGTATATGGACCATTTCCCACAGGAGCATAACCTTGCTGATTCAATTACAGTATGTACATTATTACCGCGATTATTATGGATAGTGGTGCGGACTTCAAAAATATTTCTGTCGTTGTCATACTGCAAAAATGAACGCCAATGTGCTCGCCGTCTGTATTTCTCAAATCTCTTCATCGGCACTGGCATAAATTCAACACCCCTTTCCATCAATTCCATTGCAGCTGCAGACCGTTCAACAAACCTCTCCGCCATCTGCTTGAACGACATTCGCACCATGGCTGTGACGGGCAATCCTCTTGCCGACTTCAATAACCCGTTGAAGGACTCTGACACGTTTGTAGTAAGAACTCCCCATCGTCTGCCACCATTCGCATGCAAAGTCCACTTTTCAGGGTTATTTCGCATTAGCCAACAATAGGCTGCCTCTTCTTCTTGCCTAATAGATTCCATATGCCTCCGGAAATTGTGTTGTTGGTGGTCCGTTGTTGCCATCCACATCAAATCATGTAGATCCTTCTTGGGATATGCCTTCTGAAAATTGGCCTTAAAGTACCTCACACAGTAACGGTGGTATGCATAAGGCTCTTGCCATGCAGGCAAGTTATCCACAGAACTTAATATACCACCATGACGATCAGATATTAGACAAATACTTGAACGTTGTTTCACAACGTGCTCTTTCAGGTGGTTCAAAAACAACGTCCACGTCTCTGTGCTTTCATTGGCACAAACAGCATAAGTTAGAGGAAATATATGTCCATTAGCATCCATTGCCACGGCTATCAAAAGCTTGATATCGTACTTTCCATAGACATGAGTTCTGTCTTTGGATATTACGGGCCGACAATGCGAAAAATCATCAATTGCTGTCTTAAACGCCCAGAACACGTAATTGAATATGTATTCTGGTGTTCCCGAACTCCGCTCAAGCTTCCATTCAACAATTGTCCCGGGATTAAAGTGCTGCAGTGCGGCCATGTACTTTGGTAAAGCTGCAAATGACTTATCCCAGTTACCGTAGACAATTTCAAATGCTCGTCTGCGCCCGAGAAATGCCTTTCTTTTCGTAATGGTATGGCCATATTCCTGGTGGACTGATGTAATGCACTATTTGATTTTATACCTTATGGACGCTTCGATGTGCGGAATAAGTACAAGAGAAATCAAGTCAATATCCAAGTTAAAGTGATTCCCGTTGAATGTGTCCATTTCGCATGTGTGGGTGGGAATGTATTTACCTACTTTCCACAGGCCTGTCTTCTTCCTGGTCGCACGCAACATCCAATTACATGGCCAAAACTACCTGCGACAAACAACCTTGTATACATCCGAACTTGACTCCATTACCTGCATCTCACGACACTCTTTTACGTTGTTCATTTTACAAGCCCTGCTTACGCGCGCTTTATCGGGGTAAAGCATCCCCTTTGTAAGCACCGTTGGTCTAGACTCATCCCACATTGCTGCCCGGATTTCATCAAAATCTCTTGTGAGAGCTTCCACATCCCGCACGCTTGGCAACTTATCAATGTAAGGGATCTCCCTTGAATGAAACGGCACTTCGGACTCGTACACTCTTCGTCTAGGGGTCTCTTCAAAATCTGGTCCTTCCTCCTCATCCTCATCATCACCATCCTCACGAGGAAAGGGTGTCTCGTCTCCGGATTCATCGGCATTGTTGTCGTAATCACTGTTCTGTTCCTCACTCTGTGCATCAGCCATATCCCGATGTAATACGTCATTTTCGGGCAATTGAATGAGTACGGGTGGTTCAACTTGCTCGTTTTCACTGCAAAACCAAAAAAATATAAGCTACTGAAATTAATAAATACTTTTCATATAGCTATATAACTTGACTTACAAGTCGTAATGTGATGAAATTGCATGATGGACGTTTTCAATTAGGTGATGACTACCGGATGGGCCACTTGTAAAATTCATATCCGGCCGGTACCCCCTATTCAATATATGAGCATTAATACAAATTCAATACACAAAAAATATACATAATTAACAGAAATCACAGCATAATTTCACCACTCGTCTTGTGAATGTTTTGGATAGCATGATAGAAATTATTCTCTCCCTCCTCATTCCCCGGCGGTGATAAGTTTAAATCAAGGAAAAGTCTTTCATCCGGAACCTGTCCTGCAAAAACTGCTCCAGAATAACCATCTGATGACTGGGGGTTATCTCTACTACGCACAACCTCGTTTTTTGGAGTGTCTTCAACCTTCACGTACATCTCCAACATTGTGATTAAAAGAAATTCCCGGCATTCATCCGGAGTCCTCAGAAAATCACTCAAAGTTTCATCATCGTCGTTGTTAAACTCCGAGTAAAAAGCAACCCCTTGCAGAGTGACGGAATACGGATATCGTCCGGTTACTTTAAGAAATACTGAACGTTTCCTCACACCCATTTTTTTGCATAACAACGATATCAATTTATCGTACTCCATTGTAAGTGGCAATTTAACATGACACTGAGCATGTAAATTGTAGACCACAGAGTTATTCTCCATCACAACCTCACCCCCCCAATATAATGAAACTCTTATTCTACGCTCTTCAGACATAATGAAAAAATGCTTGAGAATTTAACAACAATAAACGTTTGATCAAGAGTTGAAATTTTTTTCCGAATGAATTTCAATGCAATTCTAACTTCTTTATCTAGGAAATGGCTGGCCGGAGAATTTTTTTTTTTAATGTATAGCGCCAAACCAGTGGGCACTATACGCTTTTTGAATTATTTAAGTCGTATTATTGGTGGGCCCAAGAAGCAGGTTTAGCGTCACAATGCCCAACGCTATACATAAAGCTTGATGTATAACGCTACAGTATGTGTACTGTGGCGCTATACCCAGATCTGTCAGCTTTTTTATATATAACGCCACGCCACAATATGTGGCGTTATACATTAACAACAACTGTGCCGTTAATGTATAGCTCCACATACTGTGGCGTTATATATAGTTTCTTCCTCTTTTTTTTTTGGTCTACAAAGTCCAAAATAACCACATTTTGGTTCCGGACTCGAGATTGTTCAAATCTACAGCCACATAAAACTTCAAGGGTGTCTAACGGGTGGGCCCGGCCGGTTACATTTTTTTTAACCGGACGGGTTGCGATTACGGGTTCTTACCGGTTAATTGTTAACGTGTTGGAGCTTATCCGGGTAAAAACGAACCCGTGCGGGTAGGGGTACTACCGGGTTTCAGTCTTTTTTTCAAATTTTTGTACATGTATTGTAATTTATATAAAATATATAAAGATAACAATGATTATGGAAAAAATTGCACTTATAAATTGCAAGTGCAACATGTATTTCAAATTATCAATTTTCCACTTACAACTAAGTACTAAATTCAAAGGTTTTGCAATTNCAATCTCTGAAACATACTAAAACTTCCAAAGCATTGCTTCCCAATGAGTGACGGGTGTCTCCTAGTTGTTGTCTTGCTTGACTAAATGCACTCTCTGATGCAACAGTTGAAATTGGCACATTCAGCACGTCCCGAGCCATAGCAAAAAGAACAGGAAATTGCTTTTCATTCTCACGCCATCATCCCAACGCTGAAAAGTCCTTTCTGCGAATCTCCTTTTGCAAGTAGAATTGATGTTAATCAATGTTTCTGCTACTGGTTTGAGTTGTAGCAAATGTAGAAAAAATATTATAACTATTTCA
>ML326281.1:0-53964 GCA_005239505.1 Nicotiana paniculata | reverse complement strand
TATATATATATATATATATAGACAGAGAGAGAGAGAGAGAGAGAGAGAGACTTATTTGTAGTTAACTTTTGAATGAACTATAGTTAGACATTTCTATAACAGTTAAGCTCTTTATAACAACACTTTATTATAATAGTCAAATTTTCTTTGGAACTAATTATTTCTTATGTTATAAGGATAATATATTTTCTTTATAACCAAAGGCGGATCTAGGATTTGAAATTTATAGGTTCAAATATTCTATCACATCCCATCCAATTTAATAAGTTCAAAATTTATTATTTGTACATATTTAATAATTTTTGGGCAAAAATATAGGATATGAGCGAAAGCTATGGGTTCAGTTGAACTCATAAGTTTTATACCGCCTCTGTCTATATCAACACTTTACTATAACATTCAAAAAATATAAGAACAAATTAACGATTGTTATAGAAAAGTTTAACTGTACTTCTATGCAAATATATTTTATACACCAAGTAAAGAAGAGATAAAGTCCGGAATTAATAACATGCATGCGGCCGTTATCTTGGATGGTTGTAAAGTTGCAGCAGATCAGGTTCTTGCAGGTAAATGCGACAGACACTAATCTTATGTATGAAGTGAGAATCATGCTTTTACTGGTTCATTTATCTTCACAAAGTAATGGATTCTTCAAATTTTATTTTTGACTACCGAAATGACATGCTTCGTGTGAATTTGGGCCGTACATGTTCTGTCACGAAGTCAAATTTTTAACTTTAATATAACTTGACAAAGATAAAAATTTGCACGCTTGGATAGTGGATTAATAAGCCAGAATTTAACCGCTGTCATGACTTGTGATATATATGACGAGTTAAAGTTATATTCATCATTCGTGTAACAAATATTTACTGTCAAGTCGTATTTACTTGTTGTAGTGGATAACATATTTTGTATATTTTTAATATTATCAATACTATATTTTAAGGAGACGTGCTAATAAATATGTTATTTGCATGATCTGATAGTATAAAAAAAAAATTTCACTGACAATATATATAACTTAAACTTTTATATAAGAGATAAGAAATGAGGACGAAATGCATGTGGAAATTAGTGGACAGAAAGAGAGACCTAATAAAAGTTGGAAGGCTTCATGCACGTTAGCGCACTTAGGTAAGAATGGGACGTGTACTTTCAGCAAAAGCAATAGAGGCTGCAGATAAGGTATTCCTTCTGCTTATACCAGGTTATCTCTTCACTCAACATCTTAATTTGCTGCTTGAGCTCTCAACTTTACGCAGGGTTCAGCACAAAGGCGGAGCTAAGATTTAAATCTTATGGATTTGGAGTTGTAATCCTTTTAAGTTACTGGATTCTAAGTTAATAAGTTGTACATATTCAATGAATTTCTTAAGATAAATATATAGTTTGAACAAAATCTACTGGTTTCGGCCAAACCTCCATCCCATACTCTACTTCCGCCCCTGACTTTAACAGATAATTTAGTACTACATATATTTATCAGTTTGTAATAATGCTATTGGTAGCGTAATATGGATTTAATTTATATTAACGTACTGTTTATCATGTAAAGAGTTTCTATATTATTACTAAAATATTCTATTGTATAGCATGTTATCTATCTTATTTTATAGGTTAATAATTCTATTTATTATGGATCATTATATTGTAGTTATCTTTTATGTGAGTGATAGTGTAAAAAAAACTTTTTTTTACTGCAGAATGGGGAAATTATCAAAAAAGAAATTGATGTCTTCACCTTAGCGCATGCAAGAAAACTACTTTCTTTCGTAATTTTCATGACGTAACACAAACCTTACTTTAGGAATCGAAATAAAAAGTAAAATATTAGTTACTCATAATTTAACCCACTAATTATCATCTTATTATTTTTACCATGTTCAATTTGGAGAATGGGAATAATCAATTTATAACTAAACTCTTCTGTACTCAAGTTTGATTTGTTGAAATGAACACTGTAACGGCCGGTGACAGCTGTGTGCATCACAGCTTAGTGGGTGATGAAGGTGTAGGTTGACAGTAGTGCACGTTAGCAATATTTAGTTAGTTAGTTAGTTAAGCTGGATTAGTAGTTAAGTGTTAAGTTAATTAGCTGAAAATGTGTAGTATATATAGATTTGCATTGTAATAGTTGTTAATATACTCTAATGCAGTTGAGTGCATTTCCTCTCAGAACCGGCTCATCTCTCATCTTCTTCTTCTTCTTCTTCGATATTTCCTAAGAGCTCAAATATCGCGCAACAATGGCATGATTCATCTTGGTATCAAAGCTTGAGTAGATCAACTAGAGCTCAATTCGATTCTCATTTGTGAAGTCGGAGAGATAAGTTTTCTGTTCTGAGTTGAAGGAAGTTTTTTTTAGAAGCTTTACAGCTCAACAATGGCGACACTAGATATTGACAATCCCAGGCATCCTCTGTTTTTACAATCGTCAGATAGTCCTAGTAATGTGATCATTTCGATTCAGCTGAAAGGAACGGAGAATTATTCAGTTTGGAGCAAAGCGATGATGATTGCACTGCGAGCAAAGCGGAAGCTAGGGTTCATTGACGGAACTTGTACAAAATGCCAATTCACTGAAGATTTGGGAGAGGACTGGGAACGAGTAATGCAACAGTTCTAACCTGGATAATGAATACTGTTTCGCGAGATTTGCTTACTGGCATTGTTTATGCTGATAATGCTCATGAAGTTTGGGTAGATTTGGAGGATCGCTTCAACAAAGTTAACGGATCTAGAGTCTACAATCTCCAACGAGAAATAGCCACAATTTCTCAAGGTACTTCAAGTATTTCTGTTTACCATTCTAGAATGAAATCTCTGTGGGATGAATATGGATCCTTAATTCCATCCCTACCTGTTACTGTTGGAACAGAGGAGTTTATATAACACCTAGATCAAAAAAAACTATTTCAATTCCTAATGGGACTAAATGAGTCATATGGTGCCATTAGAAGTCAGATCTTATTGCAATCCCCATCACCTTCAGTTAGTCGTGCATTTACAATGTTGATCAATGAAGAAAATCAGAGAAAACTCGGTTTTTCTAATTCACAAGTCAATTTAGGAAATGATGTAAGTGATTCCACAACATTCATAAGTACTAGGGACAATCCAGCAAAACTTAAGAGGTTTGGTAATCTGTACTGTGAATATTGTCGTCAGAAGGGTCACACCAAGGATACTTGTTACAAACTCCTTGAATATCCATCTGGTTTTAAGGGAAAAAGAAATCAACAATACAGACAGGTAAATGCAGTGGTAAAGGATGATAATCATGAATAGGAGAATGCTAAGCACATGGCTAAGGCTGAAGGACATCAAGGAATGGCTAATCTCTCCAATTTCTTCACTGAGGAGCAGTATGGCCATATAATGAGGTTACTGAACAAGGCGAATTCAGAATACTGCAAGGGTAACATGGCAGGTAAAGATGTTTCAAAATCTTTTAAAAATTACCAGGATCCTTGGATTATAGATACTGGAGCAACTAATCATATGACTTCAAATCATAATCTGCTGCATAATGTGATTAATTTGCCTAAACATAAGAGAGGTAATGTACATCTTCCTAATGGTAAGTTGTTCCAGTTACATATCAAGGTAGTTACAATCTTACAGAAGATGATACAATCCATGATGTGCTATGTGTGCCTGAGTTTAAGTATAACGTGTTGTCAGTTTCAAAGTTAACAAGGGAACTACAGTGCTTAGTGAACTTTTTTCCAACATTCTTCCAGGACCTATACACTGGGAGGGCGAAGGGGACTGGTAAGGAANACTGGTTATGAAGAAACTGGACTTCTTGAAGAATAAAGAGATATCGAGTTGTAGTTTTGAAAAATGTACTGTTTGTCCATTAGCTAGACAAACAAGACAGCCTTTTACTCTCAGTAATAATAGGGCAGCAGAAATTTTCCAACTGGTACATGTGGACATTTGGGGACCATATAGAGTTCCTACATATAATAGAAACAGATATTTTCTAATACTTGTGGATGATCATTCAAAGATGATTTGGGTTTTTTTTTATCAAATTGAAATGTGATACAATTGTCTTGTTGAAATCTTTCTTCAAATTAGTGCATGTACAGTTTGGGAAACACATTAAAAAGTTAAGATCTGATAATGGTGCATAATTCTTTAGCACAGAATGCAAAGAGTTCCTAGCTAACTGTAGGGTTGTTCATCAAAGCAGTTGTCCACACACTCCACAACAAAATGGAGTGGTGGAAAGGAGACATAGGCATATATTAGAAGTTGCAAGGGCCCTAAGTTTTCAAGGGAGTATTCCATTGCATTTTTGGGGAGACTGTGTACTCACAACAGTCTATCTCATAAACAGAATGCCATCCTCAGTCCTAGGAGGAAAATCTCCATATGAAGTCTTCCATAAAGCCAAACCAAGTCTGTTACATTTAAGAACAATGGGTTGTTTGTGTTATGCTACCGTTACAGAAAAGGTTGATAAGTTTTCACCTAGGGCAATATCAGTAGTTCTTACGGGATATTCTACATCACAAAAGGGTTATAGCCTTTATGACATCAAAGAGAAGAAGTTCTTTGTGAATAGGGATGTCCTTCAAAGAAGACTATCTTCCTTTTAAATCCATGAAGGAAGCCAAAGAATCTCCAATGTTCCTAGAGTTACAGGATGATCCAATAGTTCATCAAGTTACACCAACTCAAGGGGAGATTCAGCATACTGAAGGATTGCTTAATGACTTCAATACACATGTAACAATGTCTAATGAACCACAGGTTGATCCAGTCAATGAAAGTGAGGCAATTGGAATTTTTGATCAGTCATCTGCAATTCAATAATATATTGCAGAGCCTGAATTACAGCTCAGGAGATCTGCAAGGGGTTCTTGACCTCCAACATGGTTGAAGGATTACATCTGCCCAGGATCCAGCAGTTCTTCTTCACACTGTGTATATCCATTAACAAACTACTTGAACTATAGCTCTATTTCATAGGGATATAAGTCATTCCTAGCTGCTATATCAGAAGAAGAACCTTCATCTTATGTGGAGGCTATAAAGGATCCTCGATGGGTGAGGCTATGAAGTCTGAAATTGATGCACTTGTCCAAAATCATACCTGGGAGGTAGTTGACATACCTAAAGGGAAAGATCCTATTGGATGTAGATGGGTGTACAAAATAAAGTACAAATCAAATGGTGAGGTTGAAAGATACAAATCCATATTAGTTTCTAAGGGGTATAGTCAACAAGAAGGCTTAGATTATCAAGAGACCTTTTCTCCAGTTGTCAAAATTGTCACAGTAAGGGCAGTCATTGCATTAGCTGCTGTTCATCAATGGAATCTTTACCAGGTGGACGTTTATAATGCTTTCCTCCAAGGTGACTTAGAAGAGGAGGTTTATATGCAACTGCCACCTGGTTTTGGTAGTCAAGGGGGGAACAAGGGTTGCAGACTATTCAAATCCCTTTATGGACTCAAGCAAGCATCAAGATAGTGGAACTTGAAGCTCATAGAGGCTCTTTCGCAAGCATGGTTCTCTCAAAGCAAACATGATCACTCTCTCTTCACCTTGAAGAAGAACAGCAAGCTGGTTATCATTCTTGTCTATGTTGATGATCTTCTGATCACAGGTGATGATGAAACTCTAATACGAGAAGCAAAAACTACACTGCACAAAGCCTTCAAAATCAAAGACTTAGGGTCTTCGAAGTACTTCCTGGGAATAGAAGTAAGCAGGTCTCAGAAGGGGATATTGGTGTGCCAAAGAAAGTATGCAGTTGAACTAATAGCAGAACTGGGACTAACAGGTTCTAAGCCAGCTGTGAAACCAATGGAACAGAACAAGAAATTGACAATTGTAGAGTATGATGCACACTGTAATCTGAATGATGATCCACAACTTACAGATGTGAAGGGATATCAAAGGCTTGTAGGGAAGCTTCTTTATCTAACCTTGACAAGGCCTGACATTGCCTATACAGTGCAGACTTTGAGCCAATTCATGAAAGCACCTAAAAAATCTCATTTAGAAGCAGCACACAGATTGATGAGATATATTAAGAATGAGCCAGGGCTAGGCATTCTAATGAGAGCAGAAGGTGACATGACCTTGAAGGCTTATAGTGATGCAGATTGGGCTAGTTGTCCTAACTCAAGGAAGTCTGTTATAGGGTATTTGGTGAAATTTGGAGACTCCATGATATCATGGAAGTCTAAGAAGCAAAATACAGTTGCAAGAAGTTCAGCAGAGTCGTAATATAAAAGTATGGCACTGGCAGTCTCTGAATTGATTTGGCTGCTAGGTGTGTTCAAAGAGTTGGGAGTTGTAGTGGTTACTCCTATCCATCTTTTCACAGAAAGCAAGTCAGCAATGCAAATAGCCAACAATCCAGTATTCCATGAGCGCACAAAACATATAGAGATAGATTGTTATTTTATAAGGGAGAAGGTGCAAGAAGGATTAGTAAATCCCATTTATGTTCCAACAGAGGATTAAGAAGCAGACATACTAACAAAGGACTTGGCAGCGTGCAGCATTATCATCTACTATCCAAGCTAGGTGTTTTGAATGTGTTTACACCACCTAGCTTGAAGGGGGTGTTGAAATGGACACTGTAACAGCCGGTGACAGCTATGTGCATCACAGCTTAGTGGGTGATGAAGGTGTAGGTTGACAGTAGTGCACGTTAGCAACATTCAGTTAGTTAGTTACTTAAGCTAGATTAATAGTTAAGTGTTAATTTAATTAGCTGAAAATGTGTAGTATATATAGATTGGCATTGTAATAGTTTTTAGTATACTCTAATGCAGTTGAGTGCATTTCCTCTCAGAACCGACTCATCTCTCTTCTTCTTCTTCTTCTTCTTCGATATTTCCTAAGAGCTCAAATATCGCGCAACAATGGCGTGATTCATCTTGGACCCCAAAATTGTGGCGTAACTGCATGCATTATTTGCCCAAACGCCACATCTTAACAACTTGAGTGGTTGAAGCTTGCCAACTGTTGGCAAGCCTAGGGAATCAATGTCTCATTCGTAACACATCTTATAAAAATTCTGTACTAAACGCTCCTTGGTTATTAATATATATATTTTCTGTTTGCTAAAAAAAAAAAAAAAATTTGAGTGGGAAAAAACTGTTTATATGCATCACCATTGTAGTGACTAGGTTCCTTCCAAGTTCGTAGATATCAGAATTTAACTTTTCTTCCTAAAAGTTGTTCTTTTGTCTAAATTTATGGCCAGAAGATATTTAGTCATTCTGTCAACCGTTTACCAATTATTTCTCTTATAAATAGAAACCACTCTATTTATAATGCCATTCAACTCTATCTTTTTGACCAAAATGAGCCCCCCTTATTATATTCGTATTTTATGGATGCTCCTAGAAAAAAGATGTAAATTTAGTGATTTACAGTTCTGTCTGAAGAATAATTCAGTAGATTTTAGAGACTTGGGACCATCGCATGCATCCTTTCCCGTCTATTCTCAAGCACAGAGATACAACTTTTACATTCTCTTTTTTATTCTTCTTTCTCTGCTGCAAATTAAAAAAAAAGGGGAAATTAAAGAACTAGAAACAGTCTGGTTAAATAATAATGAAGTTAGAAAAGCATATGTACAACACAATGCATATATTATTTTGAATAAATGTAAACCGCCAGGTGCGGATAAATATTTTGTTAGCATTACATTTTACAAGATTAATTTTTTTACAGTATAAAACTACTTTATAAATAGTTCTAATATTATATCAAATAACTACAAAAAAACTCTCCATAATAAGTGGTTTATATGTTTGAAAAACAAACCATGCAATCTACTATGACATATTAAATAAAATGGACAGAGTAACAAAATTTTACACGCTGTTACGTGTAAGTTAAAATTGATTTCCGTATTTGATTTTTAAGTATGCAATTTTCACACGCGGTAGTGCCTGGAAAACCCCTAAATATAGGACATGCAATTTTATTTATATCTTTTTATAATCGTTTGGTTTTCTGTAATTGATTTATGTTAGCTGAAAGTGAAATTAACTTTTATACCGTAAATATGTAGCTAACTGGTTATATATAGTAGATTATTTACATTCTTATTTAAGTTATTTATCTCTGATTACTATTAACAATTATCTGCAGTTGACTTTTAGTAAATTAAAGTACACTGTTTTAAGAAAGCTTTTAATTAAAGAGTAATAGTGAGAATATATGGTGAAAGTAAGAATGATTTTTATATGAGTTGTCAAGATCAAGACTAAGAAAAAACTAAAACGGGGCTAAATTTTTATGCCACGTGTATTCTAGGCAAAATCTCGTCCTGGTGCCCGACAGTAGGAAAAATATTTAATGAATATGAATATGCGAATGAACCTTTAATTTTAGTCTTTTATAGATCTCTGAAAAGGTTCAAAAGTCAGAGTAAACGCATAAAGACAAATAAACTGAAAACCACATGTATAGTGAGATTGAAACTCTCAGAATTTGTCCAACAACTACAATAACATACTCAATATATTTTTACAAGTAAAATTTAAAAAGAAGAATATGTACTTAAACTTTATTCTTACCTTACAAAAATAAAAAAACTATTTCCGATAGGCTCGACTCAAAAAAAAAAAATTCAAAATGATTTGTAAAAGAAAAACAGTAGTAAAGAGAAAACTTTTGTCATGACTCCGTTAATTTTTTTTCAACAAGAAGATTATACGTAGCAAAAAAGTTTGAAAGCATAGGATTCTTCAAACCTCAAAACGGTCAAAAGCTGAGCCAATAATCGAACGTGTAGTGGACGTAGATGTGGACTAGATGTGAATATTGAAAGTATATCCCTATCCACCACAGCTACTAACGCAGCGCTATCGGTGACGGAGGCAGAATTTCTACTAAGGAGGTTAAAAAAAAAAAACTAAAAAATTTAAAGAGATTGTAATTAGTGGAATTTGAACCAATGACCTCATAATAATTTTGAACCCCCTTGATCACTAAGTCATGCTTTTAGGTTGTGTGAAGGAGATTCAAAACATAATATATAGAGGTAAAAACCAAATTTTACTTTATATACACAATATAATTTTTCGACAAACGAGGTTCGGGTGAACATCCTTGCGCCCCTAAATCCGCCCGCGAATGCTACAACTTCTTCTTTTCTTTTTCTCCATCATCATCTTTTTCTACTACTACTACTACTACATAGGGGTGTACATAGGTCGGGTTGGTTGGGATTTTCTAATTACCAAACCAAATCAATTGTATCGGGTTATTAAAATTAAATACCAAATCAAACCAAAAAAAGCCGGATTTTTTAATCTCGAATTTTCGGGTTTTTTCGGATTTTTTCGGGTTTTTTTTCATAAAGTCTTCATAGCACAAAATATAAAATTTGTGCTCCGCATATTTCTTTAATCTTAGTAAGACAAAACTATATAAGATGTTTTCAATAAAATAACATAAATATGAAATGAGTCATGACATTGTATTAAAATATTCTTACAATAAAGATAATAAAATCGCATAAAATAATTATTAATAAATCATAATGTAAACAAACATAATTTAAAATTATGACTAATAAGTATAGAGGCGGATCCAGGATTTAAACCTTATGAGTTCAACTTTCAAAACTTTTAGCATTGAAGCCATTATAATTTGAAAGTTATGGGTTCATCTCTACTATTTTTGTAATTTTAATGAATTTTTACATATAAATTTTTACTCCGCGTCGAAAGTTATGGGTTCAATTGAACCCGTGGAGTATATGCTAGATCCGCTCTTGAATAAGTACTATATTTACATGACTAACCACAAAAAGAACAATAAGTTATACATTTATCTAAACAACGGGAAAACTAAAAAATAGATATCCAACACTATTTTCATTCATAGTACAATCGAATTGAATGTCTTTAATTAGCATTAGTATTGATTTGATTTTTGTTTAAGATCTATTTGAGTTACTAACATTTATGTACTATAAAACTTATTGGAGCATCCAAAAATTATAAGCTCAAACTTGAAATAATACGTTAAAAGATAAAACTACGAAAAAGTTTAAAAAATATTTATAAACTACACACTATCATAAATATTTTTATGCACTAAATATATTTAAAGCTTCTATACATATAATGTCGGGTTGGTGTGGTTCGGTTTGACTTTTTTTAGTTAAAACCAAACCAAATATGGTCGGGTTTTTTTTCTCAACACCAAACCAAACTATAGTCAGATTTTTTTTCTCGGTTTGACTCGAATTATCAGATTGATGCGGTTTGTCGGTTTCATTTGTACACCCCTACTACTACATACAACTGCTGCTGACTGTGCTACTTTTATCTTACAGCAGAACAGAGCTCCCGTAATGTAAATAATTACTTCATCTGCCTTATTTTATGTGACATAATTTAATCTATGTTCGGGTACAGAGTTTAAGAATTTTAATAAACTTTTAGAAGTCAAGCGCAAGCATTAAGAAAAGCTTTTGGAACTCGTCGTTCTTAAAATTCTTGTGTGACATTTTTATGGCTATAACATTATGTAATTCATAATTTAAAATAGAAGCTAAAAGTTAAATAATTATCAAATTTATAAATAAGGTAAATAGAAAATGTCATATAAAAATGAAAGAGAGTCACCAGTAGAAAGTTAATACAATTGATTATGATGGAATCTCTTCCGTCCAAAAACCATGGACTCCACATTTACGCCAAGTTCAAGTAACACTCCCTCGTCTCAACTTGTTTGATACAATTCAGATTTTGAAAATCAAATTTTTTATTCGGATATAAAATCTCTAAGTTTTTTGAAATGGTATTTACATATTTAGAAAGTATTATAAGCCATAATATTAATAGTAATTCAAAATGTCTAGAAGGCATATGAACAAATCATGATAAAAAAAAAAAAAAAAAAAAGTTCGTTTCTCTGGAAATCCGAACTGCATCAATCAAACTGAAACGGAAGGAATATGGTTTTATTTCTAAACACTTAACGGGGTTAAACAACAAAAAGTTGAGAGATGGAGTTATAAGATATAATTAAATTGGTAAAGCATGCATGCAGAGTCATGAATAACCACGTGCGCGAAGAGGTAAGAGATGGAACTCTGGCTATGGTTTTCCAACCTCAATTCCTTTGTCTTTTTGCATACGTGACTACTTTATCATTCAAAGGTTCGAAAAGTATCGCCAAAAAGGAAAAAAAGTTCCAAAGTTTGACTCTGTTTATTGCCCACATCATTATTGGATGTGGTTTGTTCCTGGCTAGTTTTTTCCTTCTACAAACAAATTCATGTCAAATTGGTAAATAAGGAAAAAAACAACCCTTCTTGCAGTCCAGGAGATGCATTTAACGTGATCGTGCCGAATATAAATTAACTTACTGAACTAATCTAGTTACTTTTTTTCTTCTTCTACCCTTTTGCGTATTTTAGTCATTAGTTATTTAGTAAACATAAATACATTCCTAAAAAAAATAATATTTCCCATACCCAAATATTGTTGCTAGCCACAACGAAATAAGAAAAAAAGGAAATACAAACTGAAGTTCAATCAAATGACATTGTGAACTTATCTATCAATAATGTGAACAGAATCCTACAAACGACATTGATTTGGCCTCCAAAGATTGCATGATATCATAAATCATACTAAATCCCTTATCCGTCTCCGAATAGTTACGCAGATGCAACTTTTCCACTTTGACAGAGATATTCCTCCTATCCTTTTATATGATTGATAATCATACGATTAAGATCATAAAAGAATTGGAACAACCACCAACGTAAATAAGAAGCAAAACCACCGTAGCCGTTCGCTAGAAGAGTAGAGAACATTTTTCCATGTATATAATGTCTAACCAGTTAAACCTGTCTAAACAAGCAGTTATAACGCAAAAGAACAGCACAAAATTCCTCTGCTATGTAGCAGCAGAGACTACTTCTCAAAAGCTATGAAAATGACAACTAGAACAAAGAAATGACACTACAACATTTTGCCCAAGGGTCTCAATTCCCTAGGCATGCCATCGAAATTCCCAGAATTCACATCAGATTGAAGTAATGGTCTCTTCCCAACTTTCCAGTGTATGCCTTCTGCCAAGTGCTCCTTAGTTGGGGTCAGCATTACAAAGTTTGGATCAGCCCTTTGATAGCTGCAATTCCAAAGATATCAAGCATTAAGAAACTCTTAAAGCGAGTAATGGGCTACAGAGATCCTATGAATTGTTTTTGGGCCAAAAATCAGGATTTCAAGATTTTGGTCCAGGACAGTTAAGACAAACTAAAATCTAGTAGACAGGATAAATTATCCGGCCTTGCCATCAAAGGATATTCTTAGCCAACTTTGGTAGCTTGCTGGCTGTAGAACTGGGATCATATACTAATCACAAACGATATGGACTCCATATAGAACTGAAAGATAACCAACCTTCCTTCTCTAATATTGTCAACACGAATGCCAAATCCAAAGGCTGTTGCTCCTTTGGTACGATCTCTAGTAGCTGTCAACCAATATAAACTGATTCTCAGAAACTAAATCTTCAGAGAAAGATTAGGCACATAAAACATATAATTGCACAGGTTAGGTTTTAAGTTGGGAATATCTATCATCAGCCATTGAGGCTCAACGCTTATGATCTACACCTCTTAATATGAAGATAGAAGGCCTGGGGGATGGGAGACTCCATTTGTTTTATCAACAGTTGGCAAAGAAATCCAACACAAACTATTTTTTTCCATATCACTTTAACAGACATTGTGACACTGCGATAAACTAAATAACTTACAACTGTGAAATAAATGAACTGTTTGATTATGTCATATGTCTCGCATAAAATCTTTATTACCTGAAACATTGAAAGTGAAGGAAGGTTTCCACCATGACTTAAACGCCAATGCTAAAGATGAGCTAAGAGGCCCGACCTTCCCCTGTGGCAGTGTAACCTTTGCAGTTATTGTCCTTTATTTCAGTTAGTACGTGCAAATGAGCAAAAGATTTAAAAGGTGCTTACCTTAAGCAAGAAATTTTTATTAGCTTGCCAAGATGCAGCAACTTGAAAGGTGGAATCTTGGATGCTGCTTGGAGCTTTCTCATCATTAACCCTACCGCAAAAGTTCACAACCAAGTCAGATCCTACCCTACTCTGGTCAGCCTACAGCTTATAATACTATCTTGAAATACCTCGTCTGCAACTCAAATCCAAAGTCAATATAGTTAGTAATTCCAACTACTTCATCTTCTTCTAGTGGATTTTTCACCTGTCATTACATAAATTATTTGTATTAATACTACTTTAACGAAGCACAGAAAGCTTCCATAAGAATAATGACAAATGCAATTCTCATAAAAAGAGTAATGCCAAGAGCATTAAATCAAAACAACGAATTCTGATCCCAAGACACATTGTTCTATTTTTCCAAATTAGACGTCATAAATATATCTCAAGCAAAAGCTTTTTTACATTATAAAGAACTTTCATCTTCTCTGTATTTTTCACTGTGATACCCTTTCTGATTTGATTAGTGGTGTGGCCTCTATGATTTTCCTGTGTACTTCTTTTGCTTTCCAGATTTGGCTATTGCACACAACTCCTGAAGAATTGAACTATACATACTTTCAGCAGTGGCAGATAATTCAATATATGAGGCCTCAACTAAAACTGAGGAATAGTTAAAAGTAACTAAATGTTCTATATTACACCGGCAATTATACAGCTTCAAATCCATGGATACCATTGATGCACATTTCCTCCTTGACAAATCAACACAAAAAAGGCTTATCAACTTTCAAGACCGAGAGAATGCCTTTATGTACCAGATGGGGCATAATAACAGATTAATTACAGCAAATATCTAAATCCAAAATAAAAGGAAGCTAGTGCAACAGAATTCTTGTGAATCATTCAGCAAAATTGCACTTTCATTATCATACACTGCTGATACTAACAAACATTACTGCCAGAATAAGTTGAACTTGAGCAACTTTCAAAAGGCATATACAAACAGTGATGCTAAACATATTGAATGACATTTGCAATTTTCAAAATTCTGGTTTCCTCAAGGAAGAGAAGCATACCCGTCTTTGAACCACCACATGTTGATAGAATGAAGCAATAAACTGCAGTAAAAGCTAGTCAATATTAGAGGTTTACCCCAGGTACAAATTACAGGCATGCGATCTAAGACAATAGCAAATGCATAACCAGCAAGTATAACAACCTCGTCCATAAAACTTCACGAAGTATTCTCCTTTTCCAGCCAAAAATCAGTTTAGAATTATAGGCTCAAATGTCAATAGCAACAAATGAGAACTGGGGTTTTGCAGCAGTAAGGAAAATTAGCACACAAGAGACCTTAACACACCACAGGAAGAAGAAAATACATCAAACCTGTGAACTTTTAGCAAGCTCAAGACCAAAATTGAAGGATGGGCTCAAAGGGCTGCCTGATCCCACTCCATAGCCAATGGCACAGCTCCAATTTTCTAAGTTCTTATACTTTGCGCCATTTTTGCTTCCAACTATCAAAAGTAAACAGAACCAATAAAGATAATATCCCATATGAATTTTGATAACGGACTGCATGATAAGATACTTGCTCTTCCTCTCAATCTGCCAAACACACAGATACCACATATGGACACATTTTAAGTTGTTTCCCTTCTCTTCTCTCTCTCACTCGCTCTGCACACATGCATTTCTGGATTACGAAACAATTTATAAGCTGTAAAAGAACATTTTGACTAGATACCCAAGCTTTCTCCCTCTAAAACATTGAAATAAGCTTAAAGCACTTCCTCTGTGTGAAGTAGCCAAGCATGTTCACTGCAGATGGATTCCTTCCAAAGGATCAGAGACATGCATTACACATCTTACTCTTCTGGTAGACCAAGGTCGATATATGATGCATATTCTGGAAGAATAAGACAAACTGGTAGTACGTAGCACAGGATAAACAAAACTGCCTGATGGATCTTTTGTACAAAAACAATTATTTTCTTCTTCTCTTCTTTTTGGTTGGAAGGAGCAAATTTCCTAAATAGGAATATACCTTGTTTACTACTGAATATGTAATGAATATCTCTTTACCAAGGAAACTAAATGAGTGAGTAGTATCCACGAAAATTACACTGTGATTCATACTGCACCCCCGTGGTTAACCTTCCCATCTTGCTTATGAGCCATGCGCTTTTGGGAACATCATCTCCCACTGCACCAACATGAGAATTAGTCCATTTATGAATTGAATCAGAACAAATAAAAGATAATTCCATTCACAGCTGCTTTGAAAGAAATGTCCAGACAAGAAAACTTCGCAAACCACAAGTTCAAGTAAGAAACATTAGCTTATCATTGCATGTCACGTACAAGAGAAAGGCATAAGAGTAGCTCCAACTGAGAGATTTGATGAACCATATCTCAAACCCATGATTCCATAATCTTTTGAAGATACTCTAGACATTCAAAATTGATCATGTCAGAAATGCAAGTTCACAAGTCTAGATAAACACGTGAGTCCCGATCTACCAAAAAATCTAACTAACCTATTCTTTAAAAGCACTGGGAAAATGCCAAAAGCTCCAAACCCAAATTTAGGGTAGAATGCACATGATCTCATCAGCAGGATCCTAGCAAAGAAGCAAAACAAGAAAACAATGGTAGTGCTGTTTTCACTTAAAAAGGAAACAGATTTCTAAAGGAAAGGATTGCGCCTTACGGATCATCATTTGATACGAAAAGGTCGAGAAAAGTATGTGGATCCTCAACATCACTGGGACACAATCACCAAGAAGTTAACCGCATGTGAGAATCACATTATGGAGATAATAAATCAGCAAGGAGACAAAAGATCTGACAAAAAAAGGTCATAATACCTTTGCCAACGAAATTGTGCATTTCCTACAATTTTCTCTTCAGGTTTGTGGTCAAGTGGGCCTTCAACCTGAGAAGGCTAAGGAAAAAGTTTTTTCTTGTCAAACTAGCCCGTCATTGAGCCAAGGAAAATGCTGAAAACATACCTAACCATTTATCCATAGCCAATTCTGTTGAACATTCTAGACAGGGCCTAGGGTTATATTTTCACAATAGATGCTACAGTTAATGATGAAGTTTGAGAAGTACGATCATGACAGTGCATAAATAACTCAAGAAGGTGAATTTGACAACATACTGCCTTGTCAATCAGTGAAGGATGCAGAATAATGGCACAGGTGTGGCCACCTACTGCCGCAGCTCGACATATTTAATTATATATAGTTAAACAATTTTGAAACATATATCTGTACTAAGTTAGAAACATTGTCACAAAGGAGTAATGAACGTTATGCTGCTCCACACCCACTAACTAAAAATCATACATCTGTCTCTCTGTAGACAATCAGAATCACAAAGCTTTGAATTGACCAGAAACAACCTATTTAAGTAGAAGCTTCTCTTCATAGTCAATTATGGTGTAAGAAATTTCCCAACTTTTTTCCTGAATTATGCCTGCAGGCTCATTACGAAAACTAAGAGAGTGGACAGGACAGAGAAGTCCTAGAAAATAAAGTATACTACACAACTAACATAACCAAATTAAATATTCCTGCAGATGGATACAGTTGCAATCAAATCAACATGTGGATCATCAATTGGCTTAAGCATAATCCTGGTGCTAAAGTGCCTAGCTTCCTCGAAATAATCCTCAAAAAGGCATCTCAATGCCAGTTTCCCAAATAACATGTTATATGATGATTCCAGCATCCTACATTGCAAAAAGACCAATATAACTACATCTTAATTAAAGGCAAAGATACTACCGATAGATATTATAACAAGTAACCAACTTATGATTGCTAGATTTGTTATATTTAAGTATATAAATTCTCTTGTCTCCTCAGAACTGAAAAGAAGTTGGAATTACGAGGTCTAATCATCTAATTTTCAGGCATCAGATATTAATTTCTTAAATTTTTTTAGAAGTCCAAAGAGCACAGACTAGCCACAGAGATTGGATATGGTTTACCAATCGGAGATCCATGGATCACAGACACTAAAATCTCCCCATGGCAATGAATGTGTATTCCTGAATAATCTCATATATCAATTATGCAACCATTTCAGTTTACCAAGTTCAATGTTAGCTAGATTAGTTAACATTTATCTCGTTCGATGAAACAAGATACAAGAGGTTTTATTGGTTTGTTAATTGGTCATATACAATTCAATATTTGAAATCCATAAAACCTCTTCTTTTTTTTTTTTTGGAAAACCACTCTTCAAGATGTTTTTGCAACATCAGTTTTCAAAAACATGTTAAATGAAAAAGAGATTTGGAGGAATATATGTTTCATCTTTCATTCCTAAAATAATCAAAAGTCTCCAAAAAAAAATTTTATCTAAACAAAATTTCTTTTGCACAAATCTTTTCTCCAAAAAGAATTTTCAAATTTTTCCTATTTTAACAGAACACGTGCAAGAAAAATACTCAAAAGGAAAAAGAAGCTCGACTTTCCAATAAAATGATAATAATAATATCAACAGATGAAGTAATTGTTTTAAATTAAAGCAAACAAAATGACAAAATGACATCAAACAACGTAAATTGTGGGAAGTGAGTATTGAGGTTAAAAGAACCGGACCTTGTACGGGCAGAGAGAGGAGGAAAATCGAAGAGCGGCGGAACTAATACCATAGGCGGTGGAGGTTCTACGGCGGCCGACCACAAGTTCCCCATCACTCACTCACTCACTCTTTTTCCCACTTAATTAATTATTCTAAACTGAACAAAAGAAGGAACCCTGTCGATGTGATGAAATATGAATGAATGTGTGAATTGAACAACAGAAAAAGGAGGTTAGGCAAATACCGAAACCTCCGAACCCTTTCCCCGGGCATTTCTCTTCCTTACCGCGACTGTTTCAACCATTCAAATGGCGCCGATACAGTGAGGTGGCATCTGAATTAACTACCACGTCACATCGAGGATCCCACAACTAAATCTTCAGTCGTTATTCTCAAATATTTAAACTCTCAAAACTTGTTGGGAAATTTTTTATGTAATTGAATTTAATTGTAGTTTAATATAATTATATAATTTAATATATTTGTATGTGTATTTAATTATTTAGTTCATATAAAATTATGCATAATTAAAATGAGGCAATTACACTTTGTAATTATCAAAGGTAATAAAGAATTAATGATAGTAATACAATATAATTACCATATGATATTTCAAATATTAATTTTTCCTTTTAAATATATTTTAGAAAACTCTTTTCCTCCTCATATTTGTCTCTCAGAGCCTACTTCTTGCTCCTAATTCTAGTCTCGGTGCTTTTTTTATCATTTTTTCTGTCCACTGCATACTTTCTCTTACTATGAATCTTTTTAACCCGTTTTCTTGTTTTATCTACAGAGTCTTATTGCTGCTATTTGTACTCCTTCTTCCCCCTTTTTTCCTTCTTATTGCATACTTTCGTGCTTTCATTTTTCTTACTGCATACATATATTATATTAAATTTGTGATTTATTAGTATATTTTTCTTCTATATTCTTCCTTATGACGTCATTATTAATAAATATTATGCTTTATTATGAATTTAAAATGCTCGTTTTGTATGTCTTCTATATAGACTAATAAATAATATTTATTTTTTAATTGCTTGATCATGTATGATTTCAATAATAAACTAAAAATTATGATGTTGACAGATAATACATTGCAATGTAAGAGATAACTCAATAGAATTGATGCCAATAAATTTAATAGAGATTCTTTTAATGAGAAAGATTTTTTAAACAAAAATAAATTATCAGCAAAAATAACTACAATTTCACAAGTTACATTAGCTTTAATTAAACTATAAATATTTTTGTGTAAATTATTGTGAAAGAAAATAAAATTTTAATTGCCAAGAAAGAACCAACAAAGAAGTAGACTTTTGAGATAATTAAAGTAAAAAATTCACATTTAGATATTGAAATTTATGAAGTATTATTTTTGGAAGTAAATAATACTAAATATCACATATTAGTTACTCCGATCAATCAACACTAAAACAATATAAATCAAACGAAGAAATGGAAAAGATAAATGGGATCTCCAGGTGCATGACTGAACTATTAAGGAGAATGTCACGACCCAAAATTCATTAAAGGCCGTGATGGCGCCGGACATCACTGTTAAGCAAGCCAACAATAAATACTTAATTTGGTTCTCATTTTAATATATTTGAAATCATATTTTCCTTCAATTAAATAGTAAAAGACAGAATGTACAAAGTAAATAATAATATTTTCTAACAATTTCAATACAAAACAACCCATAATCACCCCAAAATCCGGTGTCACAAGTTAATGAGCATCAACTAGAAAGTAAAATGAAATATAGCATCTGTCCGGAATACAAGTTGGACAGGGCAAATATAAATACTCTGAAGGAGACTCTGCTGGCTGCGGATCGTAATATGAAATGCAGCTCACCTAAGTCCCCACATTAAACACGCCTCTGCTCTCACAAGGCCACTAGACAAATATGTACCTGCACAAAATGTGCAGCAAGTGTAGTATGAGTACGTAAATTAACGCGTACCTAGTCTAACCTCGAAGAAGTAATGACGAGGGGTCGATTCCGACACTTACTACAGGCTAACAATAAAATGCCGATAATATATTTAAGCATGGAATACATAACATACCTAAAAAATTTAATAACCGCAAGTAATCAAAAATTCTTTTACCAATGGAAATTTTCAAATTTATTTTTCATCATTTAACAATTTATATCTCAAGCCAATAAAGCAATGTTATTTATTATTAGTTCCAAAAAGTTATCATGCTCAAGTCATGTCGAAGTCGTACGACCCGATCCAACATATAAATATAAATTGTGCACCGCCGAAAGTCGAACGGCACGAACCAACATATAAATATAAATTGTGCACTACCGAGGGTCAAATGACATGAACCATAGATGCATCTATTCAACCTGCCGAGGCAATCGACCCGCTCCCATAAGAGTAGTGGAAATTTACCCCGCTCACAGAATATATTTGCAACGCGGTTGAACATAGATTTCTCAAATTATTATAATATTCCTTAACTCTTTTCAAGTTAATTTAATAAGCATACTCAATCTCAATTCTTTTCAAGGCAAATAATAAGCATAGTCAAATAACAACATCAACAAGGCATGGTGCAAACCCAACACTACCCGAATATAGGCATAACTAGTAGCTATGCACGGACTCTCGTCACCTCATGCGTACGTAACCCCCACAAATAGGAGCACATATTATACTAATTCACCTATGGGGTTAATTCCCTCTTACAAGGTTAGAAAGGAGACTTACCTTGCTCCGAAGTGCCCGAACCGACTCCAACGCCTTTATATCAAGACAAACCGATGCTTATCGCTCCAAAAATAGTCAATGAATGTGAAAATCCATAAATATATACTCTAATACTCACAAAAAATCAATTTAGACAAATTCCCAACTCCGCTCGAAAAGTCGATAAAATCACCCTCGGGCCCAGGTGGCCGGATTTCGAAAATTTTTTAAGATAAACTTTACTCATAACACCAAGAACTCAAATATATAATTTATTCCCAATTCCATGTCCAATTTCGTGGTCAAAATCCAAAAAATATAAATTTTTATGTTTTCCTTCAACATCCCAAATTTCTACAAATTTTCATGCCTAAATCAATGTGTAAACCTTGTATGTAACTCACAACTAGTAGAAATTACTTACCTCATGCTTGGTGATGAAAATGGTGCTCCAAAATCGCTCCTAGGTCGGCTCTCATGGAGGAAAATGAAATGAAAATGGTCAAACTCCCATTTTTTTAAAACCTCAGTGCCCAAACGACCTTCTTCGCGATCGCGGGAAAACCTTTGCGATCGCGAAGACCAAATTCAGCTGCTCCAACTTCTCCTCTACGCAAACGCGACAAACGCAATGCGATCGCGAAACTCTGCCTGATCAACCTACGCGAATGCGAGCCCAACTCCGCGAATGCGAAGGCCAAACATTTATGCCTCAGACCAATTCTTTCCGTGATCGCTTACTTTCCCCCCGCGATCGCGAAGAACAACTTTGCCAGCTCCCAGTCAACACTATGTGATCGTGTGTCTATCTACCGATTCGATGAAAAACTCAAACACCAGAAACCAGCAATCATAAACAAGGGGAATATGGTCGGAAATCATCCCGAATCACGCCCGAGGCCCCCAGCACCCCGTCCAATTGCACCAACCAGTTTCAAAACATAACACTGACCTACTCAAACACTAGAAACCAGCAATCATAAACAAGGGTAATATGGTCGGAAACCATCCCGAATCACGCCCGAGGCCCCCAGCACCCCGTCCAATTGCACCAACCAGTTTCAAAACATAACACTGACCTACTCGAGGCCTCAAATCACATCAAACAACGTTTAAATAACGAATCACGCCCCAATTCAAGCTTAATGAAATTTAGAACTTCAAACTTCTACATTCGATGCCGAAACCTATCAAATCACGTCTAATTGACCTCAAATTTTGCACACAAGTCACATTCAACATTACGGTACAGACCTACTCTAACTTCTGGAATCGAAATTCGACCCTGATATAAAAAAGTCCACTCTCAGTCAAACTTCCAAAAACCTCCAACTTTCTCCAAAGGACACAAAATGACCTACGGACCTCCAAATCCGCATCCAGAAGCGCTTCTAAGACTAGAATCACCACACAGAGCTATTCCCATGCTAGAAATTCCAAATGGACACTGATAACATTAAAATACACTTAAATCCAAATTTATGAAATCCTTCCAAAATGACAACTTTCCACAATAGGTGCCAAAACGCTCCCGAATCATCCAAAATCCTATCCTGACCTATGCCCAAGTCCAAAATCATCATACGGACCTGTTGGAACCTTGAAATCCCGATTTTGAGGTCGTTTACTCAAAAATCAAACCTTAATCCATCCTTCCAACTTAAAGCTTCCGGAATTAGTATTTCCTTTCCAAATCAACTCTAAACTTCCTGAAATTTAATTCCGACCACACGTACAAGTCATAATACCTGAAGTGAAACTACTCATGGGCTCATATCACCGAACGATGCGCTAGAGCTCAAAACGACCTGTCGGGTCGTTACATTTTCTTCCACTTAAACATATATTCATCCTCGAACGTTCTAAGAACTAGTCCAGAGTTGTCCAAAATCACTATTAACACCTCGTGAACCTACCCATGCCACCGCAACTCAGTTGAGCACCTTTTATTTAGGCAAATGAGCCTTAGAGCCAAATTCCAACATCCGAAATTCTCTACCAGGAATGTTTCCAACATACGAACACCAAAATTCTCTACAAGCTCGTTCACTCCTTATGGATATCATCTAAAGGTGCGACAATACATTTAAGTCCAAAGTCATGTTATATCCTTCTTCATATCAAGCAACTCCTTTATGTCATATCCAAACTTCCTCTATATAGCAGCCAATATTCCAAATTAAGCTCATAGACTTGGTCACTGTCCACTGTGAATCCTATATCACTCTGAACGTTTCCTCAAGGCGTGCAGTTATCCTACCACAGAATCCGTATGCTACTCTGCCACTCTCCCACTTTGGTGAAACCCTGTCTTTTAAGCAACTTCTCAACTTCTGTTCTTACACCTGGCCTTATAGAAATTTAACCACCACAAGACACCTCACACATGTCCTTCCTCATCCTTCACTGTTGATAAGTAGGGATTTTGACTACTTATTTGTACTCTTTTATTTTTATTTTAGCTAAAAAATACTTAAAGGTATTCCTGAAAACTAATGAAATATGATTTCTTGCAGGAGTATTGGAAAATGAGCCAAAGAGATGAAAATCAACTCAAGAATGAGTATTTTTGGACAAGGACTAAAACAAAGCAAAAAGAGCAAAGTACAGACCACACAATATTGAGTGCGTCCACAGACTATAAAAGACCTCTAACAGAATTCCTTTGGCAAGTGCGGACCGCAAAATTATTGTGCAGCCACAGAAGATGAGGTTCAAAGAGATGGAGTTCTGGGTCCTTGAAGAAGTGTGGACCGCACTATTATTTTGCGGCCACAGAATTGAAGATTGCGGCCGCACTCAGAAATGTGCGGTCCACAGTGTGCGGCCGCAACTTAGAATTGTGCGGCCGCAAAAGTCCATCCTGTCAAGCCAGCTTCAAAGTGCGGACCATACATATAATTATGCGGCCGCAGAACCTCTGCAAGGGAAATTTTGTCCGATAATTTCAGTTGTGTATAAATAGTCTTTTTTGTCAAAATTAGGTCATGTTTGAACTTCAGAAAGTAGATAGTCGTTTTTCCTTTACTGCTTTGAGAAACTTTGTATTAGTTTATCAATTTAACATTAAATGTTCATCCATTTATCATCTATTATGAGTTTAATATTATTTTCGTCTTTAATTCCTTCATTTTTTCCTATAAGTATCTAAATTCTTAGCTAAGGTTGTGACCCAACTCTAGTGTGGGTGCCTAATGGGTGTTTAATTTAGGGCTTGTTTGTGATTGGGTGTGTGATATTTAACCTAGATCTTGCTTCAATTTTTGAATTAATGGTTGCAAACATTGATTCAAGCCTAATTGACTTAGCCTCTACTTGAGAAAGAGAGACTAAGTCTAGAAAAATATGGCTAATAAGAAATTAGGGTGAACTCAAGAAATTGATAGCCCCAATTAAAGGGTTGAATCTAGAGATAGTAAGACCTGACTTGAGAATCTATCACTTGTTTTGTGAATTGCCCATTTGGTCTTGAGAAAGACAAATTGGGCAAAGCCACTTTAACTACCGAGAGGTATCGAGTAGGCAATCGCGTGTGATTGCTATATTACACCCTGACCAACAAAACATTCCCTAAAGATCACTATTCGTTAGGTAACCGACTAGGTGGAAGTCACATCCCTAGATCATTTATAAACTTGAAAAAGAACAACACTAAGAATATCGTTCTATAGGTTTACATTTACAAACAATATCATAAATTAGAAGTAGAAAGAAACAATCAAGTATGTGGAAGTATATTTTAGGAATGTCATACACCTAGTCTAAGTATATACCTAATACAATATAAGCTCTCTGAGGAATCGACCCCGACTTAAAGTTGGATAATTGTAATTGCATCGCCCGCCTCACAATCCCAATCAGTGGTGTGAATTTGGGCGACATCAATTTTTGGCGCCGTTGCAGGGGAGCTAAAAACGAATTTAGCTATATATTTGGTTTAGTGTGTGACTGGGGCTCCGAGTCAAAATGCATACAAACACTTGAAGGGGTTTGTGGACACTTGCTGAGGGAGTAAATAGACCAACGTCTCTGAGGATGCTCTAAGGTTGAGGCTATTTCAATTCTCTCTACGGTGAAAGCCTTGGATTGGTTAGAAATATTGCCAAGCCATTCTATCCGTACATGGGATGAATTGGTGGAGAAATTCATTTTCAAGTTCTTTTCTCCCGGGCACATGGATACTCTTCGGGATGAGATTCTAGTATTCAAGCAAGAACCCAGTGAGATTTTGCACGAGATTTGGGAGAGGTACCGTACTATGGTGAAAGAGTTCCCGAATAATGACATGACTGAGGCTATGATTCGACAAACCTTTTACACGGGGATCAATACGACCAATCAATGCATGGACAACCAACTTGCCGGTGGGGATTTCATGATAACATCATATGTCGAAGCTTGTGAAATTTTAGATGAAATGGAATTACCTCATCGGCATGGCAAAGTAGAGCTAATTTTCCTCAAGGTGATCAAAATGTGATTCACCTACAGAAGGAATTGCATGATCACGGGCAAGCAATTGCTGAGTTGACCACAATAATGAATCAACTAGCCAAAGCTCAACTCCAACAAGTTCAAGGTCATAAGCAAGTGAATGCAATGGAAGGTGTGAATATGATGGTGAACAAGAGAAGGAAAAAGGTTCAACAAATGCAAAACCGTGTGGAACAATTTGTGCAAGATGATAGTGGGTTTGACCAAGATGAATCATACAATGAGAAAGAGGAAGAAGTGCAGCATGTGAACAACTACCAAGGGAAAAGAAACAACTCTCAAGGTCCGAATCAACAACAATGGCGATCTCAAGGAAATCAAGGAAATTGGAACAATCAAAACCACCAAGGCAATTGGAGTGGTGGTAACAACAATCAAGGTAATTGGAACAATAATCAAGGAAACCAAGGCAATTGAGGTGGTAACAATCAAGAACATTTGGGAGGAAACAACCAAGGGGGTTGGAATAATAATCAAGGGAATCGGTAGTCGGTATTTCAAAATTCCTCTATGTATCAACAACCAAGCAACCCGTCTCCTAACCGGTCTCATGGGCCTAGATCTTCCAATAATAAGATGGGGACAATTGAGAATATGTTCAAACAAATGATGAAGAAAAATGCCGACTCCGATGCTCAATTAGCCTCTCACAACACTTCAACCCATAATTTGGAAGTTCAATTCGGATAAATCTCGCAAGCTTTAAGCACTCGCCCTAAGGGGGCACTACCTGGTGACACGGTGGTGAACCCGAAAAGTGGGAACAACACGGGACATGCCATGGCTGTAACCACAAGGAGTGATAAATGTGGGGATGCAACCACCTCAAATCAAAGAAGAATTATGGATGATGATGTTGTCATTAAAGAAGATGAGATTCCAAGCAATGTGGTTCAAGCTAATGACGAAGTGACAATTGGTATTGATGAAATACGGAGAAGACTCAAGAAGAAGTGAACCCCTCTAGGGACATACTGGAACCGATAGTGCCAAAGTCTAAGGCACCAATGCCAAGGCCTCCTCCTCCATACCCTCAAAATATCGCAAAGCAAAATTGCGAGAACCAATTCAAGAAGTTTATTGACATGATGAAGAGCTTATCTATTAATGTGCCATTGGTTGAGGCTTTAGAGAAAATGGCCGGCTATGCAAATTTCATGAAGGATTTGGTGACAGAGAAAAGATTAATGAATTATGAGACTATCAAGATGACACATCAAGTGAGTACAATTGTCCACTCAATGGCTCCGAAATTGGAAGTTCCCGGCGCTTTCACAATCTCTTGCACTATTGGGATTGCCAACTTTGCCAAATATATGTATGATCTAGGGGCGAGTATCAACTTGATTCCCTACTCGATGTATGAGGTTACAAATAGCGGATCATACTATGAAGAGACCATTGGGTTTTATTGATGATGTGTTGGTTCGTGTAGATAGGTTTATCTTTCCGACAGACTTTGTGATTCTTGATTGTGAAGTGGAATATGAGGTGCCTATTGTTTTGGGTAGACCTTTCCTTGATACAGGGAAGGCTCTTGTTGATGTGAAAGCCGGTGAGCTCACCTTCCGGGTGGGTGATGATAAAGTGGTTTTCCATGTGTGCAAACTTATAAGACAACCGAATAGCAATGAAGTTTGTTCGTTTGTGGACTTAGTGACCGAGGTGATTGGTGATGATGCTAGTGACATGATAAATGTTGAAGATACTTTGGAAGTTGTATTGCTCAATAATGATGATGATGAGAAATATTGCTATGTGGAGTGTGTAAATGCATTGCAAGGAATGGGGTCGTACACTTATGAACCCCGAAAATTTCCCTTAGATCTTGAGAACCGGAAGACTCCTCCAACAAAGCTCTCAATCGAGGAGCCTCCCACTTTGGATTTAAAGCCATTGCCTTCACATCTCAGGTATGAGTTTCTTATCCCATGTTCTACTTTAGTGATTATTCTTTCCTCTTGCTTGACTAACGTACAAGTAGACTCTACTTTGGTGGTGCTCCAAAAGAGGAAGAAAGTTATAGGATGGACATTCGGGGTATAAGCCCCGCCTTTTGCATGCACAAGATTATTTTGGAGGAGAATGCCAAACCCTCTGTTGAACATCAAAGAAGATTAAATGAAGCAATGCAAGAGGTAGTGAAGAAGGAGATCATAATGGTTGGATTCCAGGGTTATTTACTCCATTTCCGATAGCTCGTGGACCTCTCTAGTGGAATGTGTTGTAAAGAAAGGGGGCATGACGGTGGTCACAAATGACAAGAACGAGTTGATCTCCATAAGAACAGTGACCGGGTGGAGAGTGTTTATGGACTACCGAAATCTCAACAAATTCATAAGGAAAGATCATTTACCACTTCCATTCCTTGATCAAATGCTTGATAGGTTGGCCGACCGAGTTCTCTATTGTTTCCTTGATGGATATTCTGGCTACAGTCAAATTATTATAGATCTGGAGGACCAAGAGAAGGCTACTTTCACTTGTCCCTATGGTACTTTCGCATTCTCGCGGATGCCATTTGGGATATGCAATGCACCTGCGACTTTTTAACGGTGTATGATGGACATCTTCACCGACATGGTGGAGGATTTTCTTGAGATCTTCATGGATGACTTTTCCGTGATCGGAAACTCTTTTTATGGTTGCTTGAACAACTTGGATAAGATCTTGGCGAGATGTGACTCCTCGACCATAAAATTTCAAAGCATGGTATTGAGGTCGATAAGGCCAAAATAGAGGTTATCTCTAAACTCCCACCCCCTACATTCGTGAAGGGAGTAAGGAGCTTCTTGGGTCATGCAGTGTTATATCGCCGATTCATCAAGGATTTTCCAAAGTGGTGAACCCCTTGTGTAAACTGTTGGAGAAGGATGCCAAGTTCCATTTCAACGAGGATTGTACGAAGGCATTTGAATTGCTCAAGTTCAAACTGACTACTACTCCTATTATCGCCGCACTAGGTTGGAGCTTGCTTTTCGAGCTCATGTGTGATGCAAGTGATGTGGCAGTTGGAGAAGTTTTGGGGTAACGTATCAACAAAATCTTTCATCCAGTCTAATATGCTAGTAAGACCATGAATAATGCCCAAGTCAACTACACAGTGACCGAAAAAGAGCTCCTTGCAATTGTCTTTGCTATGGAGAAGTTCCGCCCGCACTTGATGGGTACAAAGGTGATTGTCACCGATCATGCGACGCTTCGGTATTTGATAAGCAAGAAAGATTCAAAGGCAAGGTTAATGAGGTGGGTGCTTCTATTGCAAGACTTTGATCTAGAGATTCAAGACCTCAAGGGTAGTGAAACCTAAGTGGCGGACCACTTGTCTCGTTTGGAGGAGGATGGGAGGCCACATGACGAACTTGAGATAAATGATTCATTCCCCAACGAGAAACTTCTAGCCATTTCAATGACCGGGTTGCCATGGTTCGTGACTTATCAAATTATCTTGTGAGTGGTATTCTACCAAATGAGTTCTCTTCAAACGAAAAGAAGAAGCTCAAACGGGATTGCCTTGACTATTATTGGGATGAGCCGTATATCTTCCGAATTTACACTGATGGTGTGATTTGACGATGTGTACCAGAGGAAGATTAAGTGGAAATTCTTGAGGATTGCCACTCTTCACCATATGATGGTCACCATGGTGGAGATAGAACGACAACAAAAGTGTTGGGTGGTGGATTATATTGGCCTACTCCTTACAAGGACGCTAGCGATCTCGTCAAGCGTTGTGATGAATGTCAAAGGGCCGGTGGGATTTGTAAGAAAAATGAGATGCCCCTCACCACCATCTTGGAAATTGACATTTTTTATGTGTGGGGCATTGATTCCATGGGTCCGTTCATGAGCTCTTGTGGAACACTTACATTTTGGTAGTTGTGGATTATGTGTCAAAGTGCGTTGACGTCGTGGATTTACCCAACAATGAAGCTCGAAGTGTGGTGGCCTTTTTGAAAAAGAACATCTTCACAAGATTCGGTACTCCAATGGACATTATTAGTGATGGAGGATCGTACTTTTGCAACAAAGCTTTTGACACCTTACTCACCAAGTATGGTTTCACTCACAAAGTCTCGACCCCCTATCACCCTCAAGCAAGCGTGCAAGTGGAAGTATCCAATCGGGAGATCAAGAGTATTTTGTCAAAGATAGTGAATGCCAACCGGATGGATTGGTCAAAGAAACTTGATGATACTCTTTGGGCTTATAGGACGGCTTACAAAACAGTGATTGGTATGTCTCCGTACCGGTTAGTGTTCGGGAAAGCTTGTCACCTTCCGGTAAAACTTGACCACAAGGCTATGTGGGCATTGAAAAAGTTTAATCTTGAATGGGATGTCGCCGCCAACTTAAGGGTGGCACAACTAAATGAGCTTGATGAATTCCGGTACCATGCATATACAAGTTCGTCCTTATATAAGGACAAGATGAAGTACCCCCATGACAAGTACATCCGAAACAAGGAGTTCAAATAAGGTGATCTTGTGTTATTGTTCAATTCTCGGTTACGGATGTTTCCGGGAAAGTTGAAGTCTAAGTGGAGTGGTCCATTTGAGGTTGTGAATGTGACACCCTTTGGTTTATTGGACTTGAAGAATAAAAATGATGAAGTGTTTAGAGTCAATGGTCACCAGGTAAAGTACTATATTGGAAAGGTTGATGATGGCCACGTGGTGGCGTTAATTCTTTTCAGGTGATTGATGGTAATATGTGTCGTGTCGCGACGTTAAATCAGGTGCTTCTTGGGAGGCAACCCATGTTTCTTTTTATTTTTATTTTTCTTCTTTGTTAGATACATTTTGTTTTGAGCTAATCGGTTTTGAAGTGAATTGCAGGAATGAGTGTGCATTGCAGGTATTGTGATAGAAAAAATTGGCCAAGTGTTGAAAAAGTGCGGAACGCATATTTATTGTGCGGACCGCACAATAGTGAATGCAATCGTAGAGAGGAGTCTGCAGCCACACAATTCTTTGTGGAGCCACATAATTCTTTGTGCGGCCATACAATTGGAGACCCAAAATATGAAACTCTTTGATGTTTGAGTTGCAGAGAAAAGGACATTCTACAGCCGCACACAAAATTGTGCGAACCGATCAAATTTTTGCGGCCGCACTCACTTTTATGCGGACCGTAGAACTTCAGCAAGGTTCAGGTAAAGAGTGCAGAGCGCACTCAAAATTGTGAGGCCACACTCAACTTCAATTTTGACCGACTTTGGTCAACCTATAAATAGGGCCTCATTTCACTATTCACAACTTTACACACTCTGAACTTTTGAGACCTTAGAAAGCATAGTGCACACAAAGTACTTCACACTCCACATTCATTTCATCAGTTTAGATTCTTATCTGCATCCTTCATCATTGGTATGTTCAATCCATGTTTAGATTTTTCAATTTTTCTCAGTTTTTGTTCTTAATTAGTGTAGTTATTTTTAGGCCTAATATGCCAAATATTCTTCATGTGTGCTTAAATATTGTGTGGGTAATTTCACGTGTGCTCATTGGGGACTGGGTATATCATTCATCATGTTTAATTTGCAAATACCATGTCTAAATTGTGCAAAAATTGACCTAAAGTAAGTGCTGTTTGATTTCAAATTGTGCGGCTGCACACAAAATTGTGCGTTCTGCACATCTTGAGTTAAGGAAAAATATGATGCATGAAAAGTGTGGACCGCACTCAAAATTGTGCGGTCCGCAGAAAAATTATGTCGTCCGCGGAAAAATATGTGTGACTGCACTTTGGAACATCAGAGAACCAGTAGTCTGAACCTGGGATGTACAACCGTACTCAAAATTTTGCGGTCTTCACTTCACGATGTACGACAGCACTTTGAAATTGTGCGGTCTGCACATGGCAATCTGTGGCCGCGCTTAATTTTGTGCGGTCTGCATTGTCTCTTTTGTAGCCTATTTTACTGTAACTGTAAACATGCTTCTGAACTTTAACTGACTTATGTGCTTCGTATTGAAGACAATGGTCTGATCAAGAGGCAGAGGTGGCATATCTAAAGGGAGGGGTGGACCCTCCCGCGGCCGAGGCTAGGGCACTAAGCCTTTAGGAGTGCAAACAAAAGAAATAGCCAAAAAGCCGACCATTGGGAGAGGTAGGGCCACAGAGCCCTTAGATTCAAGCTCGTATGTCCCGTCTAGGGAAGCCTCAGAAGGTCACTCAGTGAAGGCACAACCTGAGGCCCAGTCCTAACCACTACAATTCACTGGGTGATGCTAATTACGTAATGAACCTTCCACCATAACAAGTTCTTCTAAGGGTTCAGATGCCAAAAATCAGGGTTCAGAGCCCTCCTTTACACACTCCCGCTGCACCAGCTGTAGTATATGATGATGATGATGTCCTTAATGATGGTAGAGGAGGTGACACTAGAGTGGGCGACATAGATAGGTCGAAGAAGAAGGAAATATGGGAGGATATATTTGTGATTCTGACAGCCTTCACAAGGTTAAGAGAGTGGTGGCCCAAGAGATCACTCACACTTGAACAACAGTTCTTATTGAAGGATTTGGATAGATAGAGTCCAAATGTCCTTAAGTAGTTCCGGGAGCGAAAGGGGTGTAAGTGGTTCACCCAGCCTGTTATGAATGCAAAAGAGCACTTGGTACGGGAGTTTTATGCCAATGTAGCACACATAAAAAAGGGTACCAAAGTGACTAAAGTGAGAATATTGAAGGTCAGATTTGACCAATGCACTCTAAACACATACCTGAGATTCGCGGAGGTAGATGCCATCCAGTACATGGAGAAGCTTGCTATGGGTGATGCAGCTCGCCCTTGGTTAGCAGAGATTTTGGCTGCTCCAGGACCACCACCATTGTGGATCACAGCGGGGGTTCCCATTGCACGGGCCACCCTCAACTTTGAAGCAAAGGGGTGGCAAACTTTTGTGTGCAGCCGTATTGACCCAAGCCGGAATGTGAACAATCTTCCAATCCCCCTGAGCAGTTTCGGTGCCTTCTATCATGGCCGGGTACCCAATAAATATGGGTTCCATCATGTTGTCAAACATGGCAATGGTTGTTCGAAAAGGTGAAAGCTCCTACCCATATCCCAACACCCTCACCGAATATTTTACAGATGCAAATGTGGAGTCGAGGTTGATACAAAAATTCAAGCCAAGAAGCCCTTCTCATGGTACTCATTGCAAGGTCCAGAAAACCCAAAGTTCAAGGGTAAGGCAACTACCACCGTTGGCCAGTCTGATGAGGCATCGGTGGTGGTTACAGAGTTTGTTATGGAGACTTCTACAACTCCTATGTCTTCTACAATAGCCGGTCCTTCCACCGAGACAGCTGATATGCCACCACCTTCATCTTCTAGACCATCAACATCAGTACCAGTGCCTGCCTCATCCACATATCCACTCATTGCGCTGCGAGTCTCCAAGACACTGGCGAGTCTCAACAACTGGATGCAGACAACTACTTCTAAGTTGTCTGATATATCCAATGTTGTTGCTGCATAGTCTTCTACCCCAGTCATACCACATGTCCCTCCATCAGTGGAGTAAACATTGAAGAAGATCCTGGAGAACCAGAAGACCATTATGGATACACTGGTGGCACATGGGGGAGCTATTGAGGAGTTGGGAAAACAGGTGAAGAAGATGAGGAAATTCCAGGCCTTGAAGAAATCAGTGGAGAGACTGAGAAAGGAGGTGACAAAGATTGCAGCAGCTGGTGATATGCTGTTTGACCTACTGATGGAGACAGATCCATCAGTACCAGCAGAACCATAACCACCATCAGTAGAGGCACCCGTTGACTAGTATGACAAGCCAGACCTTGCTGCCCACTCTGCTGAGGAGGTGCTTCAGATGTTCGCCAACCACGTGACTCTCCGAGTAGATGATGATGAGATCCAGTCGGAGGAGCCCGAGGTGGTGATTCTATCATGCACACTGAAACCACATAGGGAGTTTTCTTTACTCTCTCCCCTTCCTTATTTTGATTTTTTTAAGCATTGAGGACAATGCTTATTTTTATTCAGGGGGTGGTTTATTTTGGTTGGTTTGATTTGATGACATTGGCCTGTAATAACTTTAATAATATTTTTCTTTTATATTTATTTTCTCTTTCATTATGTATATATTCCTCTCTATCTTTTGATGTATATATTCTATTTCCCTTGGTTTGTATATTCCTTTGCCTTACTTTCAGTAGTTTATTTCATAGCTTCTTTGTTTTGTTTTCTTAATAATCTAGCTTCTTATTTACTTTAATAGCTTCTTTTTGATTTGGTAGCTAGTTTTTATGCTTACGTGAGCAATAAGCCTATGGTTTTCTTAATGCCACGATTCTTTTCAAAGGTGGGTTTTGTGTGAACCGGTTGGCTCTTTCCAATGATAGATGGCGTGCTAACCTTCTTAAGGGATTGAGTCCGTTTTTGATATTTAGGTAGAAACAGTAGTATTAATGAATAAAAAAGGATCAAGCATGCTTCACTTGGTACCAACACACTTAACTACACACTTATGGTTAAGAACAAGTTTTTGGAAAGAAATGGCTCTAGTTAGTGACCGTGTGACTCTTGTGTTGACTTAGGCAATCATCAAGTAGTTTAGTTGAACCATTAGCGATTTTCAATCTTGAATATGGTTGTTGTGGGCCCTCGACTCTATCCTCTTAATAATCCATCTGTGTGTGAGGTGAGATATTTTGTTACAAGTCTAAGTACCCGTGCGGATGGTCTAGAACTTTCCCCGAATGTGTTTCTCGGCGAAATTCTAAGTTTTGCTTGGCTTGAGAAGTGATTGTAGGCTCTCCTTGACCCATTTTGAAACTTTACATGGCCCACCAATGGTATTATCTCTAGTCAACCCATTTGAGCCTAAAGCCTTTTTCATTAGATAACCATGTTACAAGCCTTTACCCGTTTTATAGTGACCCTCTCTTTGCACCCGAGCTTTCCTTAGCACTTATTAGAAACAAATGGAAAAAATATAAGTTTGGGGGTGAGACGAGGAGTTTGAAAGTGGTATCAAGGCACAAAAAGAGAAAATAAATGAAGAAAAGGAAAGGCAAATAAAAAGAAAAAGAAAAAGAAAGAAAGTGAATAATGTCAAGGGTTGAAGGGATTCAAAAGAAAGCAAAAGTGCAAAGCATGGAGAAAACAAAGAAGGAGAATATGGATATCATGACCAAGAAAGAGTGATGTCAAGTCTATCTATTTCCCCTAATTAAAAAGTAAATGACTCAAAGAGTCGGCAAAGTATGAGCCAAAAAGAGAAAATGGAGTGCTTAAGGAAAGATGAACCCGTTCTATTCCAATATTTCCACCTTAGTCCAAAAACCTTCATTACATGCCGAAAAAGACCTACATGATTTCAAGCCGAGTAAGCTTACATTAGTGGTGATCGACATGAAGGGAAAGCATATGGTACTTAGATCCGTACTTGTGACATTCTTTTGAGAGTTATGAGCGAACCTTTCACAAGTCATTGAATTGAGTGCTACTTTCTTAAGTGACATGAGCTAACAGAGAGTATAGGAAGAGGAGTTTGGTATCCATACTGACCTACATGAAAGTGCGAACTTCCCTGATGAATAAAGTCAACTCTTGATACTCAAGTGTCGCATTAAAGCTATTTGTGCTTTAACATTCAAAACATGGACTTGTTGATAATTCATGAGTGTGTGGGTAATTGTTGGTCCCAATTGATGTGTGTTTGATTCACCTTAGGCCAGCTAAAATAGCTCTTTTCTTGTGGAGGTGAGAATTACCTTATTTGCTTGAGGACAAGCAAAAGCTTAAGTTTGGGAGCTTAAGTTTGGGGGAGTTGATAAGTAGGGATTTTGACTACTTATTTGCATTCTTTAACTTCCGTTTTAGCTCAAAAATGCTTAAAGGTATTCCCGAAAACTAATGAAAATGTGCTTTCTTACAGGAGTATTGAAAAATGAGCCAAAAAGATGAAAATCAACTCAAGAAGGAGTATTTTTGGAAAATGACTAAACCAAAGCAAAAAGATCAAAGTGCAGACCGCACAATATTGAGTGCGACAACAGAAGATAAGGTTCAGAGAGATGGAGTTCTGGGTCCATGAAGAAGTGCGGACCACATTATTATTGTGCCGCCGCAGAATTCAAGAATGCGGCCTCACTCAGAAATGTGCGATCCGCAGAAGTCTTTCTTGTCAAGCTCAAATTCAAGAGTGAAACCACACTCAAAAATGTGCAGTCCACAGAATCTGAAGAAGTGCGGCTGCAAATCAGAATTGTGCGGCCATAGAAGTCCATCCCGTCAAGCCAGCTTCAAAGTGCGGACCACACACAGAATTGTGAGGCCGTAGAACCTCCGCAGGGGCAATTTTTTCTGATAATTTCAGTTGTGTATAAATAGTCTTTTTTGTTAAAATTAGGTCAAGTTTAAACTTCAGAAAGTAGATAGCCGTTTTTCCTTTACTTCTTTAGGAAACTTTGTATTAGTTTATCATTTTAACATTAGATTTTCATCCTTTTATCATCTATTATGATTTTAATCTTCTTTTCTTCTTTAATTTCCTTATTTTTGCCTATGAGTAGCTAAATTCTTAGCTAGGGTTGTGACCCAGCCCTAATGTGGGTGCCTAATGGGTGTTTAATTAGGGCTTGTTTGTGATTGAGTGTGTGATATTTAGCCCAGTTCTTGCTTCAATTTTGGAATTAATGGTTGCAAACATTGATTCAAGCCTAATTGACTTAGTCTCTTCTTGAGAAAGAGATACTAAGTCTAGAAACACATGGCTAACAAGAAATTAGGGTGAACTCAAGAAATTGATATCCCCAATTAAAGGGTTGAATCTAGAGATAGTAAGACCTGACTTGATCTATCACTTGTTTTGTGAATTACCCATTTGGTCTTGAGAAAGCCAAATTGCGTAAAACCACTCTAACTACCGAGAGATATCGAGTGGATAATCGTGTGTGATTGCCATATTACATCCCGACCAACCAAACATGCCCTAAAGCTTACTATCCGTTAGGTAACCAACTAGGTGGAAGTCATCACCCTAGAACTTTTATAAACTTGAAAAATAACAACACCAAAAATATCGTTCTATAGCTTTACATTTACAAACAATAGTATAAATTAGAAGTAGAAAGAAATAACCAAGTATGTGGAAGTGCATTTTAGGCACGTCATACACCTAGTATAAGTATATACCTAGTCCAATATAAGCTCACTGAGGAATCGACCCCAACTCAAAGTTGGGTAATTATAATTGCATCAGCCGCTTCACAATCCCAATCAGTGGTGTGAATTTGGGTGACACCAGTTGACCAGTTGTTGCCTTAAATCAAAATCAATCTCTGTAGTACCCAGATCAATAGATTGCTAACGACTTTAAACCTCTCCGAAGATCATCTTCCTTCAACCCTCAACACCAGGAACACCGAGTCAATCCTGACCCACCGCACACCGCACATCGCGATCTCCGACAGCCGCTTCCCCGTCACTATTTCATAATACTCTGCCCCAAAGGCGAATTGAAGTAGACCATAACACCGGAAAACTTAACGCATTCAACAAGGGAGACGATGCCACATAATAGATGAAAATTCCACCACGCTAGAAAATGCCAAGCCTCGTTACACCATCGACCCAAACCTGAACATTCATAGACCGATTGTCTTTCCTCTGCTGGAAATAAATGCTGAACCTCTAAGCCATGAACCGAGAAATTCTCTTTTCAAGTCATTCCTTCCGCGATCCATAAATAAGCACCCTACAATTACACCAACACTGTGTGATAGCAACGCAAGAATCATCATAACAACCGGTTCCCAACTTCAAAACCATAGGAATTAATAATACTGAGCTGAAAAGACAGAATTGTCTTTCGCAAGGCAACGACAATAGCCAATCAATTACGCAGGGAGAAACATCCTGCACCACATCCGTTGTACCATTACAATTCCTCGATTCCCAATTGATAACAAGCGCTCCACGTTTCATAAGATTGATTAGGAAGGAAATAAGGCATAAGCCTCAAAGGAATCGAATCACACGATGAGGAATCAAGAAGGGAAGTGATCCTAAAACCTTGTAGCCTCTCAAAGATAAGTACAGACGTCTCTATACCGATCCGCAAGACTCTACAAGACTTTCTCATGACTCGTGAGACCTAAGTGAACCTAGTGCTTTGATACCATGTTTTCACAACCCAAAATTCATTAAAGGTCGTGATGGCATCGGAAACCGTTGTCAGGCAAGCCAACAATAAATACTTCATTTGGTTCTCATTTTAATATTTTTGAAATCATTTTTCCTTCAATTAAATAGTAAAAGATGGAATTAACAGAGTAAATAATAATATTTTTTAACAATTTCAATATAGAACAATCCATAATCACCCCAAAACCCGGTGTCACAAGTACATGGGCATCAACTAGAAAGTAAAATGAAATATAACATATGTCTGGAATACAAGTTGGACAGGGAAAATATGAATACTCTGAACGAGACTCTGCTGGTTGCGGGTCGTAATATGAAATGCATCCCACCTAAGTTCCTGCATTAAATACGCCTCTGCTCTCACAAGGCCACTAGACATATGTGTACGTGCACAAAATGGGTAGCAACTGTAGTATGAGTACGTAAATCAACGCGTTCCCAGTAAGTATCCCGTCTAGCCTCGAAGAAGCAGTGATGAGGGATCGACTCCGACACTTACTACGGGCTAACAGTAAAATGCCGATCATATATTTAAGCATGGAATACATAATATAGCTGAAAATTTAATAACATCAAATAATCAACAATTCTTTTATTAATGGAAATTTTCAAATTTATTTTTCATCATTTAACCATTTATATCTCAAGCCAATAAAGCAATGCCATTTATTATCAGTTCCAAAAAGTTATCATGCGCAAGTCATGCCGAGGTCATATATATATATATATTGTGCACTGCCAAGGGTCGAATGTCACGAACCAACATATAAATATAAACTGCGTACTGTAGAGGGTCGAATGACACGAACCATAGATGCATCTATTCAACCTGTCGATGCGATCGGCCCGCTCCCATGAGAGTAGTGAAAATTTACCCCGCTCGCGAAATATATTTGCGATGCGGTTGAACATAGATTTCTCAAATTATTATAATATTCCTTAAATATTTTCAAAAAAAATATGAAATTCAGATGAAAGCTTTTAAAATCTCAAATTTCTCAATTTCGACTCTTTTCAAGGCAATTTAATAAGCATACGCAATCTCAACTCTTTTCAAGGCAAATAATAAGCATAATCAAATAATAACATCAACAAGGCATGGTGCAAGCCTAACACTACCTGGACATAGGCATAACTAGCAGCTATGCACGGGCTCTCATCACCTCGTGCGTACGTAGCCTCCACAATAGGAGTACATATTAAATCAATTCACTTATGGGGTTAATTTCCTCTTACAAGTTTAGAAAGAAGACTTACCTCGCTCCAAAGTGCCATATCCGGCCCCAACACCTTTCTAGCAACACAAATCGATGCTCATCGCTCCAAAACTAGTCAATTAATGTGCAAATCCATTAATATATACTCTAATACTCACAAAAAATCAATTTAGACAAATTCCCAACGCCGCTCGAAAAGTCGATAAAATCACCCTCGGGCCCACGTGTCCCCATTCCGAAATTTTCAAAGATAAACTTTACCCATAACACCACGAACTCAAATATATAATTAACTCCCAATTCTTTGCACAATTTTGTGGTCAAAATCCAAAAATATAAATTTCTAGGTTTTCCTTCAAAATCCCAAATTTCTACAAATTTTCATGCCTTAATCTATGTATGAACCTTGTATGTAACTCGCAACTAGTAGAAATCACTTACCTCATGCTTTGTGATGAAAATGGTGCTCCAAAACCGCTCCTAGGTTGGCTCCCATGGAGAAAAATGAAATGAAAATGGCCAAATTCCAGTTTTTTAAAACCTCACTGCTCAGGCGACCTTTTTCGTGATCGCGGGAACACCTTCACGACCGCGAAGACCAAATTCAGCTGCCCCAACTTCTCCTCTACGCGAACGCCACAGAGGCGATACGATCGCGAACCTCTACCTGATCAACCTACACGAAAGCGAGCCCAGCTCCGCGAACGCGAAGGCCAAACCTTCATGCCTTGGACCAATGCCTTTTGTGATCGTGTACTTGCCTTTGCGATCGAGAATAACATCTTCACAAGCTCCCAGCCCGCCTATGCAATCGCGTGTCTATCTAAGAGATCGATGAACAACCCAAACACCAGAAACCAACAATCATAAACAAGGGGAATATGGTCTGAAACCATCCCGAATCACACTCGAGGCCCCCGGGACCCCGTCTAATCACACCAACCAGTTCCAAAAAATAATACGGACCTACTTTGAAGCCTCAAATCACATCAAACAACGTCGAAATCATGAATCGCATCTCAATTCAAGCTTAATGAACTTTAGAACTTCAAACTTCTATATTCGATGCCGAAACCTATCAAATTACGTCCCATTGACCTCAAATTTTGCACACAAGTCACATTCGACATTACAGACCTATTCCAACTATCAAAATTTGAATTCGACCTCGATATCAAAAAGTCTACTCCCGATCAAACTTCCAAAAACCTCCAACTTCCAACTTTCACCAAATGACCCAAAATGACATACGGACCTCCAAATCGCATTCAGAAGCGCTTCTAAGACCATAATAACCACACATAGCTATTCTCAGGCTCGAAATTCTAAACGGACACCGATAACATTAAAATAAACTTAAATCCAAATTCATGAAATCCTTCCAAAATGCTAATTTTTCACAATAGGCGCTAAAACGCTCTCGGATCATTCAAAACTCGATCCGGACCTACGCCCAAGTTCAAAAATCATCATACGAATATGTTGGAACCTTCAAATTCAGATTCTGAGGTCTTTTACTCAAAAATCAAACCTTAATCCATCCTTCAAACTTAAAACTTCCAAAATTAGAATTTTCTTCCCAAATCAACTCCGAACTTCTAGAAATTTAATTCCGACCACACGTACAAGTCATTATACATGAAGTGAAACTACTCATGGCCTCAAACCGCCGAACGACGCGCTAGAGCTCAAAACGACCTGTCGGGTCGTTACAGAGAAAGTTAGGTGCGGTGGACATGGGGCCCACGTGAGGGATTGAAGTGTAGAAGTGTGTGGTGATGTTTGATGGCATAAGCCCAGGGGCAATTTATTCAAAAACACCCAAAAGATTATGTTGAAGCTACAGTAAAGTTCCTTTTAAGCAATTATATTGCTCAATTTTAACTGAAATTACCAAAATACCCTTTATATCCATTTTAACGGAAAAATCACATATCCATCACTGTCAGGGGTAAGCGCATCCGTACAGACTAGACTCCTTTAAATGAAAAAAAAAAAGGCTTCTTGTCGGCAAGTATCCCCTTCTCATCAATGTATTTTTAGTTAATGCTAGTGCAACTTTAAAAGTTGTTAAAGGAAAGATTCGATACCTCTTTTATTAATAACTAGTTCACTTATATGCGTTTCGCGCAGTAAAAAGTGAATCCACCAAATAAATGTTTTACAAATTTAGCTGAGAGAATATATATATATATATATATATATATATATATATTCTCTCAGCTATATATATATATATATTTAAATGCTCACCAACAAGGTGAATATGTTACTCCCTCTATCCATATTATGCGAGGCTCTTTCCTATATTTTTGTCCCAAATTCTTTTAATTTACAAAATAACTCAACTTTAAATACACAAGATGACTTGTTTTAGAGAGCATAAATTTTAAAAGTTTTTTTATTTTTTTTTAAACTTCATGTCCAATCAATCACTATCATATAAATGGATGGAAGGAGTACTAATTTTTGTCTACATTTGCTGATTATTTGTCTTAGATTTTCTGATTTTTTTTGTCAAATTGATCAGATTAATTCATGTCACTTTTAAATGGCATGACGAAGAGTTCTTAAGAGGTGATTATGGGCAATACTTTAAAATCTTCTTTGGATGATGTTAGGACTCAAAGAAGTAATTTGAAGAATTGTTTTGACGAAACAGAGATTATTTATCTTGTTAAAGTTTGCAAAGTTGAAAAATTGGAGGAGAAACAGTCTTTTTGATTTATGGGATAGGAGTAAAATTTTACGTACACACTATTCTTCTCAAATTTCTTACTTTAGAATTTTGCTGAATAGTTATTGTTATTATTGTATTGGGCGTTGCTCATTTGATTCCTTGCCAAGGATGATGAAATGAAACTTTGGTGCAAGTGCTTTATCGGCGTGGTTTTATTTTTTACCAATATTTTCAAGAATTAGTATTGGGCCAAAAGGAAATGGTGGACAACATTGTTCTATTTCTAACAACTAATTAATGAGAAATAATATTGTATCGCGGCTCTCAAAATAATAATAGAATATAGATATATATATTTTTTTTGTATTTATATATATATATATTTTTATGTTGTATACAAAAATTATACAAATCTTATATACTTTTTCGGCTACTGATCGTAAATAATTTTTGGCGCGAGCTAAAAGTGAAAACAAATCTATATTAATTGTACATTTCTTAAAAAACGAATAAAGTTGTCCCATTTCGAATAATTGAGAATTATTTTTGGCCATTTTCCCTTTTATTAGACTTTAAAAACTGTTTTACATGATTAGTGTATAAAAAAGCATGTTGATGAATTGCGAACCTTTCGTTGTTTGATGAGTGCGAAAATTGCCATAATTTTTACCCAACAAAGGCCTAGACAAAACAAAAATTATTGTGACCATATTTTTTGAACTAGTATAACAAAGTTATCATTATACATTATTTTTCTCTTCGGAGCAGAGTTATTATTCCGTGGACTAATATTCCGTCCATAAATTAATCTAAACTGCGATTTAATTGTTTGACAAGTTTTAAGGAAAAAATGAAATGATTCATACATTTAATTAGCTTTCCAATATTATCATACTTAGAGATCCGGAACATGTGACTGCCAAATTTGGAGCATCTGATACTAAGAAGCTGAAAGATTGTTGTCAAGGCTGCTGTCATGTTTCCATTACTAGAATGAAATACGTAAGCTACAGTAGATGACAAATGCTCACACGTTGTCACGGCCCAATTTCAGAATCGTGATGACGCCTGTTGTGGAATCAGGCAAGCCATCTTTTTTTAAACTAAGCTAAATTCAATTTCCAATAAAAATACAATTTTAAACGAAATTATTGATAATGCTAAGAGTTTGAAGTTTTAAAAACAATGTTTGAAAATTAAATTTAAACCTCCAATCCCGGATCCGGTGTCACTCAATCATGAGCTGCTATATATAAAAAAAATAAAGAATGAAGAAATAGACAACATAGTCTCAAAATAAGTGCAACAGATGGAATAAGGAAGAGAAGACGAGGTCGCGATCGCCAGCTGCTACCTCGACAATCCCAATGAAAACTCTGACAGCTGCTCAATACCCACTACTGGGTCCCGGTGTACCTGGATCTGCACACAAGGTGCAGGAGGTAACGTGAGTACACCAACTCAGAAGTAACGAACCCAAACTATGGGCTGAGAGGTAGTGACGGACTAAACCTCAATAATTAAATCATCAGCTTACAAAATTTAGGCATGTTCACAGTTTATTAGAAAATAACAACAGAATATACTAGATATACCTTCATATGTTCTACATGCCAACATGTCATAGTGTGAAAATACACATAGTGCTCCCAACCCTCACACAACAGTCCGCTCAGTACCGTATATGGCTCTCAGGCCCAGGGAAAAGTCCATCCCGAAATGTACATAATCATTGGTGACCGTAGTCACTCCATACTGAGGAAATAGGCCAATCCAGCCCCACGGACAAGATCCATGTCCAGGGACGATCCATCCCTCACATAACATCTACTTCGGACACGATCCATGCCCAAGGAAGATCCATCCCTCACATAACATCAGCTTCGGACAAGATCCATGCCCAGGGACGATCCATCCCTCACATAACATCCACTTCGGACACGATCCATGCCCAAGGAAGATCCATCCCTCACATAACATCAGATTCGGACAAGATCCATGCCCGGGGAAGATCCATCCCTCATCTTCAATGCGCTCACTGGGGGTGTAAAGACCCCGGAGGGGCCCTAGTGGCCCAAGCGCCATATCAAGCCAACGAATGCATGATTTAATATTGCTATGGTGTGCAGTCCGATCTCATAACAGGCTCTCGGCCTCACTCAGTCATTACTCTTTAGTCTCACTCACATGGATCACAAATGCCTCCATCAGCCCGAAACAATGATAAGTATGCATGTAATTAACAATACTGAGACTAAGATACGAAGTGATATGCTATAACAGGAATGAGTATATGACATCAAATAATCACAAAATGAGACAGCAATATACGACCACTCGGGTCTCAACATTTTCGGCGTGAAGCCTAGAATTTATACTTAATATGATTTCTAACATGTTCACAATTACCACATTAATAGAAGCACGTATATCATCATGGAATATTCACTAAGTGGTGCCATGGGATAAGCCAGGCCACAATTACTCGGTGAACGCCCGCACGCCCGTCACTTGGCATGTGCGTCACCTCGACAATAGTCATAAATCATTTAGCTCGGGGTTTCGAACCCTCAGAACCAAGTTTGGAAACGTTACTTACCTCAAAACTGGCTAAAATACTATTCTGCAGTGCCTTTGCCTCTAAATTTGGCATCTGAGTGCTCCAAATCTACCAAGTTCAGATTTTTATCATCAATTTATGCTTAAGGAATAAATTTCAATCGAAAAATATCAAATTTAGCTCAAAAACCCGAAATCGGGCAAAACCCGACCCCCGGGCTCGCGTCCCGAAACTCATATATTTTTATATAAAACTGTTCTTCATCATCTCACGAGTCCATACATATAAATAACACTAAAATCGGAGTTCGTTTGACCCCTCAAATCAATCCCTAAAGGTCTCATAATCTCAAGCCCTAAACCCACTTTTTTCTACTGATTTTCGTGAATTAATACTGAGATTATGTTCTATAATCACCCATAAACTTTTAATGATCAAAACACTTATCTCTATGAAGAACACTGATTTTCCTCTTCAAAAATCGCCCCCAAAGCTCTCTGTCCGTACAAAAATGGTGTAAAAAGGGTTTAAGTTGCAGATGGTTTAATTATATACTGCCCAGTGATTTCTTCACTGCGATCGCAGAAAAAGCCACACGATCGCGGTTCAGAACAGCAATACCTCACGCGATCGCAACCAGATGCACGCGATCGCGAAGACCAATTGACCTCATCCCCACGCGCCAGGTTAGCTCTACGCGATCTCGACCTAGCTCACACGATCGCACTTCAACTTCTTCCTACGCGATCGCACCCCGATTCACGCGATCGCGATGTACAAAATTTTACTGGACCTCAGAGTGTTCTACGCGATCGCAGCCCTTTCCATGCGATGCGATTCAAAGATCCCTGCTGCACAAAAACTAGAAAACCAGCAATTGTCTAAGTCCAAAAATGCCCGTTAACCAACTGAAATCAATCCCGAGCCCCTTGGGACCTCAACCAAGCCTACCAAAATATCCCATAACATCATTCAAACTTAGTTGCACTCTCAAAACACCAAAACTAACATCAAAACACAAAATTTACATCGGATTCAAGCCTAAGAACTTTGAAATTTCTAAAATCCTCCAACGATGTTGAAACTATCCAAAACAACTCCGATTGACCTGAAATTTTGCAGACATATCAAAAATGACATTACAAACCTGTTCCAACTTCCAGAATTCCATTCCGAACCCGATAGACTATTTTCCACTGCCGACCGGTAATCACCAAAAATTAACTTTCGCCAATTCAAGCCTAATTCTACACCGGACATCACAAAAATATTCTGAACACACTCTTAAGTCCCAAGTCACCTACGGAAGCTATCCGAGCCATAAAATCGGTATTCCGAGGTCGTTTACCAATAAGTCAACTCTCGGTTGACTTTTCCAACTTTACGGCTATTTTTAAAGACTAAGAGACTAAACTCTCACTACAACCATTCCGATTTCAAGCCTACCAACTCTAACACGTCAATAACAGTATAACCAACCTATGACAAGTCAATAACAATAATTTTTAATGCAAGTTCTACGTAACGACCGATCGGGTCGTTAGATTCTCCCCTACTTAAACATACGTTCGTCCTCAAACGTGCCTAGAGTTGTTCCAAACACCACCAAAATTGCTATGTAACCTACCATGCACATATTCAGAGGTGATCCAACGTCACTCTACCCCATCTAGGTCTAATATCACAACACTGTTGAAATTTCGAAATCCAATCTTGACCCATAAATCTTAGAACTAAATTTTCACTTGTAAATCAGTTTACAAGATCAAAATCCCACAACTATAAACTGAATAAATCTGGGCATACTATAACAAGTCATATCCGTAACCCAAGATGAAATACCATGATACACTACATGAATCAAGCACTCGTGGAGATAGCNTATTTTGCATTGCATATTCATAATTCATCCTTTAAAATTATTTAAACTTGCGAAAATTAGGCGCATCATTATTATCAAGGAATTATAAAGTTATAGTTAACTAAATAATAGACGAATGATGCTTACTTTACGTAAAGTAGTTTTAATAATTAATTATTAAAAACTAATCATCTTTTATTCGATAAATCATGATTTAATTAGGAATATAGAATTGGTAGTGTTATTATTGATTAATCTGTAAATAGATAAGGTTTAAGTTAATTACTACATTCCTTGGATTGAATTAGATTTGAATTTAATTAATTTAATTGGTTTAGTTAATTAAAGGGGATTAAAATCGGACCTGGGCCAAAACTGCCCAGGCCCAAACCCCTTCTCTATACACAATACACTCCAGCCCAAACCCCTTACCCGGCCTGCCCAAACCCAGTACCCAAAATGACACCGTTTAAGAGGTGCTAAATCTCAGCCGTTGATCAGAAGTAATTGTTTAATTAGGTAATGAAGAGACACTTATGTGCGATTAATTAAGTGTACATTTGAACTAAGTAATAATACAATTGACTAAGTCTAAGAAGTTCAACCTAATTAATCTAAAGTAATTAATTAACCTAAAACTAATCAACCAATTAGGCTAAAAAAACTCAGTTCTAAAATAGTGTTTGGTCAGGGTTTAACCTAGACTTATCAAAACTAACTTAGTTAAAAATAAAATTCCCCCATGATCATTTGTATAATAGATTAACCTAGTCTAATAGTCTCTTAAACAACTAATTAAGTCCTAAGATCTGCCTAAGGTAATTAGTTTAGGACTAATTAACTAGAACAAATCATTTAACCAAGGCTTAATAATTAGCCAACACCTAATCAACTTCTTAAACCATTTTTAAAATCAATAGGGATTAAGCACCCTAATTAGTTAGGTCTAACAACTTAATTATTTCTTTTAATTGATCTAAGACAACTAGTTAGGTTCAATTGTGCATTTGAGTTAACTAAGCTTCAGAATAATTGATTCACTTAGTCTCACATTTAAATGATTCCAACTTCTTCAATCTAGAAATTAACTTAGGTAGCTTCTTAAGTATTTAACTAAAAATAAAATCTGTTTAAAATAATTAGTTTGAGGTTAATGGACTAAAAAAAATTCATTTAACCTAAGTTAAGAGAACTGAGTTGACTAACCTCCATTAAGTTTAATTAGACTGTTGATTAAATGACTTAAATATAGTAAGTAGTATGAAAGCCAACTCTAGGAATTTAATCAACTAACCTTTAATTAATTAACTCAACCTTAGTTAAGAACAACTAGTTGTCACCCAAAGGGACCTAACTAGTGTTAGTTAACTATAGTTAAGAAATAACCCAAGCAAGTCTAACCCTGGTTACCTAATGGTAATTTCAGAGACTTCAAGGGGCATATTAGGTATTGGAGGTTAAGAAATCAGATTTTTAAGGGTAGAAAGGGGCAGCTGTCCCAAAAGGATAAGGGTGACAGCTGCCCTGTGTACTATTTCAGCTTTTGAAATGGGAATATGCCATAGGATATCCCATTCCCATAAATAGACCCCCTTCCCTTTAGATTAGAAGGACTTTTTTTGGACTATTGAAAAATACAAATCTTTTGACTACTGAAAGATCTGGAAATACACATAGCTTTTGAGAAAGTTCTCTGCATAGATTTTAACCAAAAATTGTTACACACACTTAGACATAATTTTTCACCTCTGAAAAAACAGAAACAAAATGGACTGCAGTAGGAGTGTAAAAACAAACTGAACTTAGTCTATCTTGTAGCTGTGGTTTTCGCTAAAGACCTGGTTTTATTTTTGTCTTTATTCAATCGTCGGTATTCGAAATCATCCTTTTTCGGGCTTCTTTACTGTGGGTTTTTTGCTGTTCGTGGGTGCTGTTTGTTACTGCTGGGTTTTTCTTCTTCTTGCTGATTTCCATGTATGCCTGGCCTTTATTTGGTCAGGTTTCTTTTGTTATCTTGCTCTTAAAGGTATGTAAAACTGAGTTTGTTTTAGAAAATATAAAGATATGAAATCTACTGTCTTTCCTCCATGAATCTGTATTTTTATTTTCTTAAACCTATTCATGCATAAACTTATGTGACAAAGATGTGATGCATGTATATAGAGTTTTACATTATGTTTGTTTAGTTTCTAACCTATGAACTTTATATAAGTCTGCTTCATCTTAAAACTGTCTTTATATGATTGTGTAATCGAGGGGTTGTTGGAAAACAACATCAAAGGGTAATGAACTTAACCTCTAATGGTTAAGTTCATCCTATAAAGATGCTTAAATATTGGTCTGGTTTAGGCCCTAGATATCTAGATATTATTATGAAACAGCACTAGGGTAGATGAATTTGACCCTCTTTTATGATCAAATTCACCCCATATAAGGTGCTTAAATAGTAGCTTATCACCCTTTAAGGGTACAAAATGGGTAATCAACAAGGGCCTTAGAGTAGGGAATCTGAACCCTTCAAATGGTTAGATTCACCCTCTCAAATATGCCTAAATAATCAAAGTCTAGGAGTAAATATGGACTGAAGGTCCAGGATATGAAAATGACATTTTTGAGTTGAACCTGATCCGCTCATGGTCAGGTTCACAACAAAGGAATGCTCAAATCATTCTGCTTTTTAATAGAGTTTAGCATATCATTATCAAGTTTGAATTTGACCTCTTTTCATGGTCCTGTTGGTCTGGTGGATGCATATCACACCCAATTATTTGGGGTGTTCTACAGGTTGCAAAAGGCTCGAATGCGTAGCCATAAAAATTAAGACAAGCAACTAGTTAAAGATTACCATCTCTAGTTTATTCTTTTGTAGAAAAATGTAATCTTATTAGAGAATTTTAAAGGTTGTAATTTATCTATCTTTATCTTTTAGCATAGTTGTATCTAAAATGGACTGTATATTTCAATTTCTATTTTGTTCATTCTAATTTTAGAAAGAAAAGGGACATTCCCATAAAATTTTGAATTCATGCGTCTCCTTCTTTGTTATAGAAGTATGTATGTACTCATATAAGTCTAAATGAATGGGCCTAACTATGCTAGATTCGTCCAAGTCCACTGGACTCGAACGGGAACAGTCAAAAGCCGTTGGCAATGCCCTGGTTGAATGTGAAAAGGTTCAAATATGTAGTTATCATAAATGCTGTTTTGTTTGCAAACGTAATTACGAGATTCTATAAGTGGGGATATTCAGACGGGCAATATTTTCATTTGTTTAAAAATCTGATTTCTACAGTTTTCCTTACCTATTGAATTTATAAGAACAATTGTTTTAGCTCAGACTGAATTTCGCAAATTTATACAAAAATACAAACCTGCTATTCAAAATGCTCTTAAAAATTTCCAGAATTATGACAATATATAGGAGTCAGCGTGTATAAATTATGAAATTAACAGCATGAATTTAGGTTGTTTCTGAAATTGGTAAAAAAAAACATTCAGCCAAAAATGTTCTGTTACAATCAAACACGTCAATTTGGCTTCTTGGAAACATGCTAATTGTGAAATTTAGATATCTTTTCATTAATGCATGCCTTAAATTATTGTTAGCTTCATTTCTTATTACAAAATAGCCAAACTAGGATGGCCAAAGGTGAATAATCGGGGCTAAAGCATGGCCATAGCCCAAAAAATATATTGGTTTTTTTAGACTAATGAATTTCACTTTTAGGCAATTCTTTAGGTAGAACCATACCTTTATCTTGAAATCTGATAAAAAATCAAATATTCTCTCAAATTACCATAACCCACACTCGGGAGTGGTAACTCATGCCCCCGACCCTCAACTCCAAACATTAACAAAATATACATAGCAACCACGGATGCATTTCATGTGACGTGTTTGCCATGTGCTCAAAAACAACAAGTGCACGCCATCGTGACTTGTTTAAGATAAATCCATAAACGTTCTGATCAATCTTAAAACTAAAACGCTCTTTCAAAAAATAGAAAACATAAAGAATTAAACGAACATCGCCTCAAATAGGTATTATAAAACTGTCATGACCATAGTCTTGACTACGTAATCTACACTTGGGTGCGACAACTCATGTCCCCGTCTTCAACTTCAAATTATAATAAAAATAACATGTTGTAATTGCGGGTGCATCTCATATGGCGTAGTTATAATGTGTCCAAAAACAAATAAGTGCACGCCATCGTGACTTATTTCAAGATAAAACCATAATTATTAAAAAGCGTTTTAAAAGTAAAATGGCTAAATGCACAATAGGCTAAAATATGTAAATAATCGGATAATTTAGGCCAAATATTAATAGTTAAGCGATCGTGCTAGAACCACGAAACTCGGGAATGCCTAACACCTTCTCCCGGGTTAACAGAATTACTTACTCAGATTTCTGGTCGCAGACAAATGAAACCAGAGTCAAACTTTCCTCAGTTTGGGATTTTAAAATAAAACAGTGTAACGGAGCATCGTCAAAAATCCGGGTGGCGACTCTGAAAACTAAAATAAATCCCAAATCTGAATAATGTCACTTAAATTTGAAAAATTCCCTATATCATCCCTTTCGGGAAAAAGGAGGTGTGACAGCTCTGGCGACTCTGCTGGGGAGTAGAACCCAGAATCTCCGGTTCAGGGTTACGAATTCGAGCTTAGAATAGCTGTTATATTTGTCTTTATTATCTGATTTTATATGTTTGAACCTAATGTGCTAAATGCTGCTTTTTACCTCTTTGATATTATCTGAACTGTATATAAATTGCGCCGAAACCCTCTTTTCTCTAAGTCTTCTAAATCATCTGGGAAGTGTGCACTTCGTGTGCTTCTTTTCTGTTAGAGTCATATCCAAATTTTAGAATGAGGTACGGATAAGTTGCAAAGCCGGTGAAGCTTCTGTATTCTCGGTACGCTGTCCCGACCTCGGCTCGAGCTGTCCGCTCGGGTAAGCCTGGTCTAGAACAAAACACCAGGTTTAAACCTAGAATAACAAACCTCATGCCGGATCCCTAGTAGGAACACTTATTTGCATCATGTGCATTTGACTTAGGAAACTCAACACAGGGGTTGGGTCCGTCTAGGACAGGTGTACCCGAAATGAAAGACTACCCTGATGCATCTTATTTGCTACGTATGCATTTATTTGTCTCAGCTTGTGTATTGACCGGCTAAACCAAAAAATGGACAGAAAAACCAAGAGTGAGGTAGAATAGAGAATTCACCCTGTTTTGAAAAATCCTCGTATTTATCCCGAAACTCTGCCAAAATTTCTAAAAAATAAAAATAAAAATAATATATATATATATAACAAAATGAGTGGGTGTATATTTTTAGTCAATCAGGATTTTTCTCGAACTACGCTTTGTTTGATTCTCACTGGTGTGGGATACGTTTGCAACCCTCATCGGGTCCAACTCCATTTTTCAAAATCAAACGGATATAGCCCTAAATAAAATTAGGTGATGCCATTATAGCCTGATCGCTCAAGTGGGGCGCCGGAAGGCCGTTTTGCAAAAATGGCCGCCTGTGTTTTGTCTTTAAATTTTGACCCAATTCGCGAACACAGCCTTGCCGTATTCGCAAAGGTGGTCCTTTTTCTTTATTACAATACCCTTTGCCAAAATGACACTTTTCGAAAATTTTTTTGTGGTCTTATTAAAAAAAGAACGAATGTGCAGGATGAATACAGTTGAAAACATCCCCTTCAAAGCAGTCGAGGAAATCCCTCTAGGACTCCATATGTGGAGGAGAAACTTGGGGAAACCAGTAGAAAGTCTGTTATAAAGGATTTAGGGGGGCTTACTGGCCTTTAAAGATCAAGCCGAGGTTGGACATCGTCGAGGCTCTAGTGCCGTTCTGGGATCCCGCCCACAATGTATTCCACTTTTCGGACTTTGAATTGACACCCATGCTAGAGGAAATATCGGGGTATGCTGGTCTCAATGACAATTTCAGAAGTCGGTACCCAGTGGCACCCAGGGCGGTGACTCCCCACAAGTTTTTGGATATGTTGAACATTAGCCGGGACGTCCAAGACCCACACTTGTCCGAAGGCTTCTGCACTTTCTACTTTATTTACAGACGTTATGGAGATCCCCAGGGTTATGAGGCTAACAACACTGGTCTAACTCACAAAGAGCAGGCTAAATGGGAAGCCCGCCGGGGCTAGCTTTTGTGGTAGCATTCTTGGGCACCTTGATCTGCCCTAGAAGTGACGGATGCATAGACATCAGACTTGTGGGAATAGCAGACTTCATGATGAAAAAGTCCAATGGCACACTGATACCGATGGTCTTAGCCGAGATTTACCGTGCTCTGACCGTTTGCCAATCTGGGGGAAAATTATTTGAGGGGTGCAACCTCCTTCTACAAATCTGGCTGATCGAACACCTCTGTCACCGCCCGGGCTACATGAACTACGGTTTAACCGGTTTTGAACTGCATCGAGGAACATGGTACTCGGGTAAAAGGCCACCAGTTCCCTGAAGGAACGGAAGCCTGACACTCATACTTGAGTACTGACTGCCAACCAAATCGAGTGGACGTTCGGGTGGCTCCCTCTCAACGAGGTTATCAATATGTCTACTGAGGTTTGCTATTTCCTATAATGGGCCTGCGAAGCATTCCACCATATTTCCGCACCGGGTCTTACGCCAGTTAGGGAGGAAACAGGGTGTTCCCCATGATGAGGATCTAAGCCAACAAGCCATCGAGTTATTCCCAAGAGATTCATTTCCTGAAGGCAGGGTCCGTCAAATTTGGAATGAGTGCAGGTTTTTAGAACCTCAAACTCGAGTGAGAGACTTATCCAAAGGGGAAGTGGAACCTGCCTACACCTCTTGGTATGGTGTAAGAGGCAGGGAGCATCAAGAGCAAGAACGACCCGCAAAGAGACCCCATGTACAACAATTCGCCGAGCAAACTCAAGAGAATTGGGCTTGGTTAGAAAAAAAGGACAGCTATCAAGCCACCATAAGCAAATTGGAGGCCCAAGTCAGGGAAATCAAGTTCGAAAACATTCTACATACTGCCTCGATCGAAGGGGAGAAAAATAGATTAGCCCAAGAAAATGAAGTCCTCTGGGCCCAGATACAGGAACTGAAAACAGCTGCTGAGAACCCAGAGAGAAGCATGACCGATGAAAGGCTTATCAACAGCCTAAGGCATAAAGTATGTAGCTATGGGAATGAGTTAGACAAAGCTGAAGAAGAACTGGCCGAAGTTCAGGCAAGATTGACGAGAAGTGCAGAAGAAAGAACAGAATTTGTTTAGAGACTAAAAAGGACTATGACCAGGAAGTCATGGGCTTGAAGGAAAAATTGGCCGCCGTCGAGAACGAGATGGCCAAACAGGCAAAAAGGTTTAAGACAGAGAGGGAACAATGCTATGCCATGATGGCTCGGTTAGAAAAAGAGTTTCAACAATGGAAAGAACAGAGTCACAAGGATGCCCAAACTTTAGAAGCGAGATCCCAACAAATCGGGCGCCTGCTTCAAGAGAAGGGTATTATCAGGCGAAGGGTCTAAGAGATAGCTGACTACATCGTCACCAGATGTCAGGAATGTGAAGATATGATTCGAACCACTTTCTTCTCAGCAGTTATGATCTTCGTCCACAAGATAATGGACGACCTTTACCGCCTCCGACAAGACATAGCACGCAGGCCCGTGGCAAGGCCGAATGATGCCCCCCGGCCCCTGGAGCAACAGAAGCACTAATGTATTCTTGTTATTTTCGAGTCTGTACTTCACTTTTCTAGTCATAGTCATATGTTGAGTCCACAGTAGTCTTTATATTTTCGAAAATATGTGTAAAGTCTGTATTACAAACTCTGTAATTCCAAAAATGGGCTGTTTATTTTCTGTAATCAAAAGTGTTTATTTAATGAATGGAAATTTTTGGAATGAAGCCTTTAGAAAATGATATATGCATCTCTTTGGGTTTTGCTAGCATGAACTACGTGATGATCTGATTCACGCGGCGCCGTGATACGTAGGCAATCCACATAGGATTCGATCATAACCATAAGAAAGGAAACCGAGCGAGGAAATAAATAGCAGACGCAATAACAAAGGAAAGGAAAAATAATAATAGAAGGAAAAACAAACCAAGAGATAAAGCCGGGATGAAATACACAACTGTGGGAAAGACATATAGAAAAGCATCAGGTGCATTGCATACCCCGTACGTGCGATTTGCCTATGTGATAAATGTTTTAAAACTAACGTTTTGTTGGTTCAATCTAAAGTATTTTAAGGTGGCTGGTTTTGCAGTAACCTAGCTTCCCATCCTTACTTCACTAGATCAAAGGGGAGCATAGAAATGACATCTGAAAGTCACCTGCCAATCGTGAACTCCACCATGGAAGACATAANTGGAAATGTGGGACGCATGGTCCAATGGTAGGGAACCACCCAGTACCATCCCGGGTTTCCCAGAGATAATCCCCAGGGCAGGAGGGACGTCCAACATCCCTATAAGCTACCCAACCACGCCATTTGGATATCCAACTATGTCGGCCTACTTTGCCGGAGGCCTTCTGAGGTTCGCCCCTAGGCCTTGTTTTCTGGTGTATCTTCCAACATTTTCACCGTACCACCAATCTCCGCCACAGCCCCACCAACTATCTCCGGGCCAAGTTTCGAGCCGCCAGCATT